>CAUYQU010006232.1:0-64922 GCA_963574635.1 Cheracebus regulus
AGTAAGGCAGGATAATACTCAACTCCAGGTAATCCAGAGAACACCACAAAGATATTCCTCAAGTAGACCAACTCCAAGACATATAATCGCTAGATTTACTAGGGTTGAAATAAAGGAGAAAATTTTAAGGGCAGCTAGAGAGAAAGGTCAGATTACCTATAAAGGGAAGCCTATCAGACTCACAGCAGACCTCTCAGCAGAAACTCTACAATCTAGAAGAGAGTGGGGTTCAATATTCAATATCCTTAAAGAAAAGAATTTTCAACCCAGAATCACATATCCTGCCAAACTAAGCTTTATAAACGAAGGAAAAATAAAATTTTTCACGAACAAGCAAGCACTCAGAGATTTCATCACCACCAGGCCCGTTTTACAAGATCTTCTGAAAGAAGCACTACAAATAGAAAGGAACAACCAGTATCAGTTATCTCAAAAATTCACCAAAATGTAAAGAGTATCTCCATAATGAAGAATTTACATCAACTAACAGGCAAAAAAGCCAGTTAGCACTAAATTACAGTATTGAACTCACAAATATTAATCTTAATTCTAAACTTAAATGGATACAATACCCTAATCAAAGTCACAGGCAGGCAAATTGAATAAAAAGTTAAAATCCATTGGTACATAGTATCCAGATCAAACTCGCAATGATACACAAAGACTTAAACGGATGGAGGAAGATTTACTAATTAAATGGAGAGAAAAAAAAGGAGTTGTAACTCTTGTCTCCGATAAAATAGACTTTAATAATAATAAAAACTAAAAGAAACAAAGAAGAACATTACATAATGGTAGAAGGATCAATGTAACAACAGAAGTTATGATTATAAATACATACGTACCTAATATAGGAGCACCCAGATGCATAAGACAAGTTTTTATTGACTTACAAAGAGCTTTGGACTCCTGCACAATAATGGCGGGAGATTTTGACATCGCATTGTTAATTTATAATACACCCATTCTGAAAGTGACTATATAACAGAAAGTGAATTACTCTTTAGTATTTACATAGTGTCTCACAGACCTAAATGAAATATTGGTTGACTGTTTGTTATCTTCTTCCTGTATTCCTTTCTATCTCTGTTGTTAAGTATAATTGACAGCGTAAAAGAGGTTTTTAATACCTTTTTAAGATTGCATTCCAGCCTGGGCAATAGAGCAAGAATTCTGTTCTCTCTCCCACTTTTTCTCTTTCTTTTTTTCTCTAAAAAAAAAAAAGAAGAAGAAGAAGAAACCAGACATGTCCACATGTTCATCACCACCTTGAGAGGCTCCCTGTCTTCCGAGAAGGTCCATTCTGGGCCTGTCTTCCCTTCCTGGGAATGTCTAGCAGGGGCAGTGGGGAGAGCTGCAGGAACAGAAGGCTAAGCCATCTATTGGCAATGCTCTAATCAGTAAAACCCTGCACACTCAGGTAGCCCAGAGCAGCAAGGACAGAGCCAAGCAGAGGGGCCTCTGCAGAACCCATACAGCACTCAGGGAGTGCTTAGTTTACAGAGCTCCTTCCTTCAAAGCAGACCTTAAGTAACCCCAGGGCCATCTTCAGAGCCAGTTCCCCACGGTGAAGCAGGAATAGAAGGCAACTGAGGGGCTGTCATCCGTGGGTGAATGCTTCCCTCTGGTGGTCACTGTGGTGAAGTGGAGGATGCCTGCCTCGCCTTACAGAGGTTCTCTGCAAACTCATCAACTGAGCAGCCTTTACAGGGCAAGTGGCTGTGGGCACAGGAATAGCCCTGTAGCTTTGTGGTTTATCTGCCACCTTGAAGGATTCTCTTCATGATGTCTTCATCTTCACATGTCATATTTCAGCATATCGCCCTCTTGCTTGTCATGGGGTAGGATGATTGCCACTCTACGAGCCTCCCCCCTTCTTATTTCCCGTCAGACGCCCTCTGTCTCTCAGAGATCAGCCACTCATTCTCCCTGCCAACTCTGACACAGCCCAGGATCCCTCTCAGACACCTCCCATGCCATGGGGTATAGACTCTGTATTTTTTTAGATTAATGCTAATGTTGATGTTCCAAATATGGTTGGTAAAGATTAAAATCCACTATCACTATTTCACAATAGAAAACCATGTGACATTGCCCCAAATGAAGGCCATGATCAAAATTGAGAGGTGCTCTCTGCTGCACTCTCGTAAAACCTGACCCTCTAGGCTGAATCCAGGGAGTGACATTTGAGATCCACAGTCCTACACGTGTGACATCCCAAGACTCTGTTAGGATAGCTCTGGGTTCCTCCCCAAAGCCCCAGCCCTGAGAATCTGCTCATCCTCACCTCTACCTTGGCTGAGTAACCATCCTATGACTCACTCAGACCTGGGTTGGAGTTCTGCTCTTTCCTCCCCACCTCGGCCTCACCCCAGGCCTCAGCAAGTCCTGCCTTGTCTCTTGCAGGCATCCTGAGTCTTCTGTGAGCCACCTCCCGGCCACTGCACAGGCTCAGGTCACTGTCCTTCCTTTCCAGGACGACCGCAATGTCCTTCTGACTGTTCTCCACTCTCCCATTCTCACTGACTAAAACCTGTTCCTTCCCTGTGGCCATGCCAGCCTTCTAATAATATAAAAGGTATTCTGGTCCCGTCCTGGTAAAAATCTTTCAAAGGCTTCCCGTTTCACTTGGAGTAAAATAGAAATTCTTCAGTGCAGTGTGTAAGGTCTGGCAGGAATTGACGTCTGCTCATCCACTCATCCCAGTCTGCTTACGCCTGCTGGCCCCTCACTGAATTCAGGAGCTTCCACAGGTTAGGATCATTTCTACCTAAGGGTTGGTTTATGAGTTTCTTTGCATTAAACAAAATGTTGTTGGCTTTCTGAAGCTGGCTCCTTTTCTTCCTTAAAAGTCCAGCTCACATGTTATCTCCTCAAGTTGATCTTTCCTGATCATTCTCTGTAGTTAGGATTTTACTTGGCCACCAATTAGTTTAAGGCAGTGTTGTTTTCATCTCATTCTCTGTAATGTGTCTGTGCTTCTCACATTCCTTGGAACGTGAAGGACACTCAGTGTGCACACTGGATGAACAGGCCTTTATGGGTGCATCAGGGACTTTCCCAGTGTGGATAAGATGATTCCATGGGGATAGCTTGCCGGCAGCACCCATGAGGTTATGATGACTCTAGGAGTACTTGTTAGAACTGCCATTTCCAATGGCTAGAGTTTTAGAAATAGTAAAATCTTAAAAGGAAATATCAAAATGCAATTGGGAAAGGATAAGAAATGACCCTGGGGGAGGGGTAGCAGGAAGCACAGGGTGTCCCAGAGGAAGGATCCTGGGACCCAACGGCACAGCCTCCAGAGCAACACTGTCACCCTTTCTCCAGGGCTTCTCTGTGCCAAGCAGTTTGGCAAGAACCTCGTACACATCATCATTTTGTTCTTCACATATCCCCAAAATATAGAGATTCTTTTGCTGATGAGAAGATAATTCCTGGCATACAATGGGCACACCACAACCTTATTTTGACTGAATGCATGGAGGCGTCCCATATCCAGTGCTAAGGAGAGGAGGTAGCTGGAGAGTTCCCAGATCCCAGGCAGAACTCAGCAGTGATGAGATAACAGTGTGGGGTCTGATACTTTTTGTTGCAGGCTCCTTGTCTGAAAAACATGAAAAACACATTTCATAAAGATTGGTGGAGAATCCATTCATTCATTCAACTAATTCCTTACTGAGCCCTGTGCTAGGGCTGGGACCAAAGGCAGAAGAGAGGCACCCCCTTCTTTCCTTCCCGGCTTGCGAGTCTCATGAGAAGAGGGTGACTTGGAGTAGGTTGTGTCCACCAGTAGGAAGCGTAGGAGGTAAAGCGAGTGCATCACCAATGTGCTGCTACGCTTGGAAGATGCCACAATGTTGCTGAGCTCCCAGTCATAACACATGCTGCCGTGGAAACCCAGAGACCTCCCAGAACAGCAATGAGGGGCTCCGGGGGAACACAAGAGCTGCTGAATGGAGTGCGCCAGGCTCATCAGGGGACCCGTAGTGAGCAGCTCTCAGGCTCCTGAAGGATTGGTGCCTTGTCCAGGTGCATGCACACAGTCTCAAACACACAGACACAGTCTCATGCAAGAGTGTATAGTACAGAGAAGACCTGCTGTATAAATATTTCCCAGTAATGAATTTCCTCAAAAGCACGGAACTCTTCATGTTTATGAAAAAATCTAGAAAAACTCTTTGCAGGATGCCAAAGATCTAAAGCAGTGTTTGCAAACCTGCACTCAGCACAAATGTGGCTATGAATTAATATATGCTTCTAATTAAATTTTCAAAGATTCCCTGAAAAATACATTGAAATTATTCTGTTATGCAAAAGACTCCATTCAGAGATACAAAGCCACATTAGAATATTCATTAAAACACAAAATACTTGCAATAAAAATCTCATTAATTCTCTTCCAACTTTTCTAGATGATTCTGTTCCTCGTACCCTTTGTGTTTTGCGGGGAAGGGCTAATGCGTGTCAGCAACCATGAGAGTGTCCCGTGAAGATAAATTGGGAAACACCGATCTATGAGTTTCACTTTCTGTGAGTTCTAGTACAGAGAAAGCAAGTAAATGTATTGATGATAATGGAATTAAGGTTTATAATTGTCAAAGAAAGGAGTCACAAATACAGAAAGGAAAGGACTAGAAAGAATCTCATTGCATTGGATTTGGGGTCAATATTAACTCAGAGTTTTTAACACATGATTAGGTAATATAACAATAGCTGTCTACATATGGGTATGTTTTTTGTGTGTATTTTGTAGCAATGTCCAACTGACAAGACTAAGAACAAAGTTCCTCAACTTCCACACTGTGGTCATTTGAGACGTAAGAATTTGTTTTCTGGAAATTGTCCTGTGCATTGCAGAATATTGATTGACGTCTCTGCCCTCTCTCCCTAAATGCCAGTAGCACCTGCCTCACAAACTGGAACAATCAAAAACATCCCCAGACATGACCAAAGCTGCCCCAGGTTGAGAACCACTGACCAAGGCCTGGCAGCATTCCAGGAACGGAGCACACAGGCAGCACATGGGCATTGCTTTCTAATTCACTGCAGATTCCTGCCACTGATCTTAGGCTTGGATCAGGGAAAGTGAAACGTAAATCTGGAACTTCTGGTTATACCAGAAAGTAAGGATAGGCTCAAATAATGAGGGAAATATGGCAAGAGGACAAAGGAAGCAGCTTAAAGGGGCTCCCACTAGCCTACTCTGAGGTAATTCTAACATTCTAATAAACAAGGGCAAAGATTCTAACTCACTGAATAAAATAAGAAACTGCAAGTCACACAGGTCTATGGGAAAATAGATGACTAACAGAGAGACAGATAGCTAGATAAAAGAGAAAAGTTTTTCCTTGCAATGAATGAATGCCATTTATAAGTATTGAAAAAAGGAAGTCACGGATACAATTTGCAAGCAATCATAATGACAATCGAGTCAAACAGAAATTACTATTGTATGCTAAAGCTAGAAAGCGAAAGTAAAAATCTGATAAGACAGATATAAATATATATTTCAAAGTATTGCTCCAAGAAATACTTATTAATTATAAAGGGGGGAAAAGTAAACTGTAGTGGAGAGACCGGTCAGATGCCATCTGAACCTAGAGATCAAAGTTAGTGTCTATCAGCCGTGGGAGAGTGATGTTATGGCCTCCTGGTATGAGGCCCTGAGAAACACAGCATCCTATCTATAATTCTCCTCTGAAAATCTGCATAGCCTGAATCTAATCCATTGACAAAGCCCCATTGAGGACACTTTAGGAAACAGCCAATTATCTTCAAAAACGACAAGATCGCAATGATAAGAAAGACTGATAAACTGTTTCCGATGAGAAGAGACAGAGGCGGCCTGGCAAGGACTTGTCATTGGTGACCTGCAGACAACAGATTAGACGACAGTGTGTGCCTGTGCTAGTGCCGTGATTCTGCTCGCTGCGCTGAGGCTGTGCTAGAGAATGTCCTTGACCTCAGGCGACACACAAGAGAACGTCTGAGGACCAAGGGAGTCATGCCTGCAACTTGCTCTGAAATGGCCCAGGAAACACCACAACAGTGTGTTTACACACAGAAAGAGAGGGAAAAAGCGCACGATACAGAGCGTGAAGAGCAGGAGGGCCTGAGTGTGTCCAGAAGCTCTTTAGATGGCTCTTGTTGCTTTTTCTAAGTTTGAAGTCACTTCAAAACGACAATAAAAAAGTTTATTACTTCTTTTCTAATGATTATAGAAAAATAAAATTACTTCCTTTTTCTATATTTATTAATGGCATTTTTTTACTGCAAGGAAGAACTTTTCTCCTTTATATCTGTCTATCCATCTATCTATTTGTTAATCATCTATTTCACCATAGATCTATAGGACTCGTGGTTACTTATTTTATTAATGAGTTGTAATCTGTTACTATCATTTATTTGAATGTTTAAATTATCTCAGAGTTGGCTAGTGGAAGCCCCTTTAGGCTACTTTTTGTGTCCTCCTGACATACTTTCGTCATCTTTTTATCTTTTACAAAAAATTAAAAATACAGCAGAGTGCTGCCTCAGTGCTGAGACCCCAGCCCCACCCGGCATGCACAGGCCTGTGGGCTCAGCTGGTTGGGAGGTCACGGCTCATGCTTCTCAGCCCGCGGATTTCCCAGCCAAGCCACAGCACCATGAAGCTGCAGGCCAGCTAGTTACTAAGGATGCATTTCACCGGTGTCCACACCCCATACTGTTCCTTAGAGCAGAGAAACGGGGTGTGAGCTGGCAGGGATTGGGGCCCTGGAGAGAATGCAGGGGCAGCGGCTGAGGACGAAGTGCCCTCCACTTCCCCCAGACATGTTGCTTCACAAGGGACAGCCACGGTCCCCACCCCTCACTCTGCCTGCACCTCCACCTGCAGCGTAGGGGGGTCACTGCTGTTTCCCAACCCCCTTTCTCAGTTTCCTCCTGGGCTTTCACTATAAGCCCCCTCCCACACATGCACAGCCCCATCAGGATAGGGCTGTGAGTCTGGTAGCACATTGCCAGCAATGGGTAGAGGTGGGAATGGAGGTAGAAGGGGGTAAAGTCTTCATCGGAAATAACACAGTAATCAATGGATCACAAACGATAGGCCTAAAATGGACTTTCTGAAGCCATGGCCTTTGGCCTGCTCATTTTTATAGAGAAGAAAGAGAGGTCCCGGAAAGGGAGCTACCTGCACTTGGAGGACTCCTTCTTAGAAGCCATCGCTTCCCAGACATCCCACAATGGAACAAAGGAGACAGAGAAATGTCAGCCTTGATAACAGGAGTTCAGCCAACAACTGCCGCACGAAATCCACAGGCTTCCTGGGTGCCCGTGTGCCCTATCCCAGCAGAGTTTTTCCAAGATTTAGAAAGCTGTGGCAGGATGGATGGACCACTGGCTCCCTCGCTGGAACTAAAGTACACATCCATGCCCTCTGCCACGCGGCTAGCAGCACCTCTCTCCAGAAAATGCAGAGTAGACCCCCATTGCCCTTGGGCATGGTCACGTGTCTTGCTTGGCTCATAGAATGTTAACACATGTGACAAGCACTCTGACCTTAACCCTGCATGTGTGAGAACCTGGTGCCCTCTGAGCCTCCATGAGAAAAACCTGGCCCAGACAGGCACCGCCCCTCCAGCATGGGCCCCAGTATGAAGACAGAAGCCAAGCCAGCACCAGACCCGCTGACCCCCAGCCCAGGTGCAGGCTGCAGAGCATGACAGGGATAGCTTGTTGCTGTCAGCCCCAAAGACGCTAAGGTTTTTCCTAGGGAACAGCAGCTGACTAACGCATGAGTTATCCCATTTTCCATGGTACATCTTCTCTACTCTTCTCCAATTGAGCCCTTGGCTGCCCCCGTAACAATCTGTGTTCTGTACTTAAGATGGTTGCTACAAGGACTAGAAACAAGAGCTTTAAATATTTCCTTCTGCTCAGGCATAATGGCTCATGCCTGTAATCCAGGCACTGTGGGAGGCAGAGGTGGAAGGATGGCTTGAGACCAGGAGTTTGAGATCAGCCTGGGCAACCGAGCAAGACACTGTTTCCATTAAAAATTTAAAAAATTAGTCCGGCATGGTAGTCCACACCTCTATGTCCAGCTACTAGGAAAGCTGAGGAGGGAGGATCACTTAAGTCTGGGAGGTCAAGACTGCAGGGAGCTGTGATTGCGTCACTGCACTCCAGCCCAGGAGGCGAGCGAGCCCCTGTCTCCAAATAAAAAAATAGCTTCCTTTTGGCAAATCCTAACACTGTGCATCTCTCAGATTCAGAGGACAGCATTTAACTCTCTCCAGGCAGATGAATGAACACCTGTGCTCTCCTTAGTCCACCACTTCCTCTGCTCCACTCATCAAACACTCTGTTTTATGGATGATGTACTGCCCCATTCTGGACTCTTAACTCTAAATGAGATGCGTTGTAATATTTTCTTCTGACACCTGTAGCTATGGATAGGACTTGGGAACTTTGTCCAAGGTCTCTAGCACCCGCAGGCAGCTGTTGTCCTCACATATCCCAAGAGAATTCTGGTGTTGCTTTAAGTGGAGTATTTTATTCCCTTCAGAGGACCTGAGTGTTTAGGAGATATGGGGAAAAGAACTTGAGTTCCAAAAAAATGAAATCAAGAAAAAAAGTCAATTTTTACCAGGATTGCAAGAACAAGAATCCCATAGCAGGGCTGTTGCAGAGGAGTGTTTAAAGTCACCATTTAAAATCATGTACCGTGTAAGCCAGATCAGAGATAACAGAAATTAAAATGAAATTGCAAACCAGAAACACACCCTTCTGGGCTCTGCTTACTTCCTTCTCTGGGCTTCCAGTGTCCAACGTCACTGGAGGGTCTTCCTGCACTTGCAACCATCTGGGATAAACAGAGACGGACCAGAGATTTGCTTTCCACTGTTCCAATGCCTGAGAGACCGAGAAAACCAGCCAGAGCAGAATGGGCTATGTGAGGTATGCAAAACACATCAGACCCAGGGAGATGTGAGTATGGGACTTCAGTCAGGTCCTCCCTACCCTCGGCTGGGGCAATTGTTTAAAGACATTCTATTCCTGATGACCTCTCTCACCCATTATCTTCCCAGTCCTGGAAATAAGTATAGCCGATCTATAGCATATGTTATCTTAATGTAAATTCTTGGTAAACAATTTAGAAATGGCCTCTGTTTTCTTTAAAAACTCACTTGCAACCACTGCTAATTGGAGCACATCTTCAGGGCAGCTTGAATCTCTGCTACTAAGTTGCAGTCTTCACATTTGGCCCATATAAACGTTCTACTTATATTAATTTTGCCTGGGTTTTTTCTTTTATGTCCCCACCTTTGGCTTGCCAGGGATGTCGTGATCATAACTCACCATGGAGCTGAGCCACAGCTGGATTCTAATTAGATCACATGGAATAATCAAGTTCAGCGTTCATGTTAGGTCTCAGGGCAGCCGACTCTAACAAGTCCTGAATTCTGGAGACCCTGTGAAGCGTCTGTCCATCCAGCTCACAACGGAGACAAAGCCCAAAGCTTCCATAGTTTTCCTAAGCCCCTGTCTTATTCAGTTTCTTCATTCCCACAATCCAAGCTCCTCCAAGGACTTACATTGCCCAAGCCTAACATTCAGGCATTTATGTAAGGATAAGCAGGAAGCAAGAGGCCAGAGAATGGAGGACGGCAGGCCAGTTGGAAAAGGCTACATGAAAGTGGCCTCACCCCGCTGGGGGCACAGTCCACAGTGAGAAGGCCCAGGCCAACCGGCCTTTTATGAGGCCATGTATGTCTGTGTGTGTGTGTGTGTGTGTATGTCTATGTCTATGTGTGTGTGATGGTTAATATTGAGTATCAACTTGACTGAATTGAAGGATGCAAAGTAATGTTCTTGGGTGTGTCTGTGAGGGTGTTGCCAAGGGAGATTAACATTTCAGTGGGTGGGTTGGGAAAGGCAGACCCACCCTCAATCTGAGAGGGCACCATCTAATCAGCTGCCAGCATGGCCAGAATAAAAGCAGGCTGAGGAGCATGGAAAGACTAGACTGGCTTAGCCTCTCGGCCTATGTCTTTCTCCCATGCTGGATGCTTCCTGCCCTCAAACATTGGACCCAAAGTGCTTCAGCTCTGGGACTTTCGGGCTTTCCACCCCAGATTGAAGGCTGAACTGTCGGCTTCCCCATTTTTGAGGTTTTGGGACTCCGATTGATTTTCTCACTTCTAGCTTGCAGACGGCCTATTGTGGGGCCTCACCTCGTGATCATGTGATTCAATACTCCTTAATAAACTCCCCTTTATGTACATAGCTATCCTATTAGTTCTGTCTCTCTAAAGAATCCTAATACAATGTGTATGTATGTGGTTTGTGTGTGTACGTGTGTATATATGTGTGTATCTGTATGTACGTGTGTGTATGTCTGTGTGTGTGTGTATGCGTGTGGCAGGCCAGTTCTCACTAGCAGCTGAATAGGCAGGCCTCCGTAACAACTGTTTCAGCACTGACTGAGTGGGTAAGTTAAATATTAAAAGCTAAGAGAGCCAGTGCCCTTATACAAAGGATGGACTGTAACAAAAACCCACCAAGAGTTTTGCTCAGGCCTTTCCTGGGCCTTGAAGCATGACAAGATAACGAAGGAATTCTTAACAGGACGAGTTTAGGATTAAACAAGTTTCTATTGGGGTCTGAAGAAACTCCCCAGACCTCCACAAACAAGTTTATTGGGGTCTGAAGAACTCCCCAAACCTCCTTGATTTAGCAGGAGACAAGATAAGAGTTGTCATCCAGCACCAGGAACCATCTAGATTAAGTAAATGTACTGAGGCTCCAGAGGAAGGTCTTCAGGACTCAGACCTCAGTTACAGATTAGAAGAAGTTAATCACTTATGTTTTTAGATGAATGCACACTTACAGACATAGAGCTTAGAAGGTATATAAGCTCTGGAAAACTTTGCGATTTTGAGTGGGTCTGGATATTTTCCAGGCCTTCTCCCTGTACTCGGTTATGGAAATAAACTCTCTTCTTTCTCATTTCATCTGCATCTGGTTACTGGCCTGAGAGAAAGAGTAGCTCCACCCTTCGCTTGATCCAGGAACATGTATGTGTGTCTGTTTATATGTCTGTGTGTGTATGTGACTTTGTGTGTTTATGTCTGTGTATGTGTGTGTGTTACCTTAACTGCCTGCCCAATTGGCATTTCCTAAACCATTAATTATAAAAGGTCTGCGGGAAGTTCTCATCAAGCAATGGAGCCATTCCATGCCACTTAATTTTTACTTTTACACAAGTAAGTTCCCAGTAAAACTTTTATTTTCACACAAGTTCCATTAAGTGGTTAGCAGCTGTTCACCTTCATGACAGGATCATTTGGCCCGTGCTGCTGGTACTATTAATGCAATCCTTCCACCAAAGTGATGAGCTGGAAATGTAAAATGTGCAGTAAGTGCCAGGGAAATCTCCTCTCTGCTTTCGTTTGTTAGCTCTCAAATCTTTGGGCATTTCTGTGGCATCTATTTGTCAATGTCAGTGAGCAGCAAGTTTCCTTAGATATAGCTGATCACACATCAGAGAATGTTGTGATCATTTGATTGGTTGCTATGCCCGATACTATCTGCAAAGGAAATCCTGATGAATTATCAGTATGCCCAGGAGCTAACTTGGGGGTATTCATGATCTTCTGTTAATGAAAGCACACTAGGGCTAACACTTAAAGACACAGATTCTCCCAGCACGGCTACCCTCTTGGACTTAGTATATCTGGGTCTCGAGCAGACAGAGCCATGCCTTCCTGGACATATGACATCCAGCAAAGTAATACTTCATTGGAAAAGATACTTGTTAGATTATATAATACACACTCATAAATAATGCTCTAGGAATCACACATCAAATGACATGAATTTGTGTTCTAAATAGATACTTATGATGGCAGTAATGTTATTTTATTATACTAAAAATTATTGGGAATCCCAGAAGTTCCTAAATCAGCAGTTAGGAATTGAAAAAGAAAGGAAATTAATCAGTGCTGTCTTTCATACCTGTAATGGAATTTTTTTAAGGTGAGAAGCAGAGTACATTCCAGGGTGCTTGACTACAAGTAACTGCAACCAAGTCTAATTGACTTTGGAGAAAAAAAGATTCATTTGAAAGGAAGTAAGGTGGTTCACAAGCCTATGGGAACCTAAATAACGAGGCTTGGCAAGTCAGCGCAGACGGCGTGGGCATGCTGCTGCAGCAGGGTTGAGGTCACACCTGACACCTCCCTGCTGAGCACGCTGCAGCCCTGCCACCAGCGACATGGGTGAGGAACAGCCACCAGGCCTCCAACACCACTGCCTCGCACCTGGACATGGCGTTTTCCCTCTCCTGGCACACTGTCCTGTCTCTTTATATAACTGATTCCCAATTTAAAATCCAGAATTGGAACATCTGATTGGTTGACCCAAAGACAGGTGTCATGCCCCACTTCTGGGACCAGGAAGACAAGTGTCTGGCTTCCTCAACTTCCATAAAGGGGAAGCTCTGATTTTTCCCACAACAAGCAAAATGGGGGATCTGAAAGAAGAAACCTGTTTAGACATGACATGGCCCCCCAAAATTAAACATTAAATATGCCAATGTCCAGTTCAGAAAATCAAAATAAAATACTTTATTTGGCTAAGGATCTAAAATATTAAAGATGCTTCACAAGCATAAGTTTGCAGAAAGGTCACTGGGCTACTTGGAAAGGATTATTTTTTCTCAGTGCATTTCCAAGAGGTAACTAGGACGGCTACATTTAAAACAACTGGAGCCTTCAGAGTCATTAGCAATTCTAAGGCATGACTTTCATGCTACCATACGAAATGTATGCACACATTTTGTGTTGTGGAGTAGCCAACAGATTCTTCACTTCTGCTTGTTAAGGGTTGCAGGTAACATGGAACTGGGCATTTTGCCCACTGGAGCTCATCTGTAGCCATGTATTCCCATTATTCATGTGCCCGGTAATGCCAGGGTAGCCGAGCAGGAAAACTAGTAAATCTTCCAACAGGAAGCGCTCCAGACCTCAAGGGCTGAGGGGGGAGCTGACTCAGCACCAGCGGTGCCACTCTCAGCCTGGCGCCTGCCCTCCACAGCCCTGGCCCTCAGAGTGGACCCCAGACCAGCAATTCAGCCTCCCTGAGAGCATCAGAAATGCAGAGCTCAGGCCCGCCGGGAGCTACTGAATCAGAACCTGCAGTGACACAGCCCTCAGCTCAGAGCTTGTTTCTCCCTGGGTTCCTTGACCCTGTGCTGCTGGCAGCCCGGGGTTAGGACATTTCCTTGTCACCTTGTGACGATGAAGCCTAGTTTCCTCCAGTGAGATTGTGAGTACACCGGGACATAGCGTCTTTCATTGAATTACATAATTTCTTCTCCTCTTCTCTGGGATTTATTTCCAAAGAAACCCTCCAGGGGCAAGTGGCCAAAGGGTGGGGGAGTGCATGCCTTGCTGGGCGAGCTCCCAGCCCCTCCCGGGCGGGCCTTTCTGCCCAACTCTGAGTTGTAGGACCCCTTTCCTGGTGGTGCCTCCCCACCCCAGATTATGCTGCCGCTGGTGAGCACAGGGCGGCGACACCCCTATCCTCCGCGCACGCTCCAGGTTCGGCAGCGGGAAGTGTCCCGCGGGGTGGGAGCGGTCTGGCCGTTTTCCAGTCCCTCAGGGAGGAAGTGAAAAACAAGGCGACACAGGCTCTCTAAACGCAGCCCAGGAAGCCCGGGAAGCAGGGGGCAGAGGAACTCCGCCACCCCCACCCTGCGCCCCGCGGTCTCTGGGGAGCCCTGCCTGTGACCTGTTTCCCTGCGTCCTCAGCAGCCATGTGGGGGTGCGGGGCTGGGGCCAGGGCTGGGCACCAAATGGCCGTGCGTGGGGTCTGAAGCCGAGGAGAACAAAAGCCTCTGCCGTCTCACAAAAGGGTTGTGTATTTAGCCAATTCCAGAGCGAGTCCTGGACCAAGCGCCCGTTCCAGTTTCCGCAGCACGGGAAGGCCTTTTCTAACACGGTCCAGACGCAGCTCTTCGTCCAAGTGAGGGGACAATGCTGCCAGCCCGAGATTCCTGCCCTGAGTCTTAAGTACAAGAGTGTTGGCTGACAATAAAATTCTTTATTCTACCTTCTTCTGTTCTCAGAAGGAGAAATTTAAATTCTGGAAGGGAAGAAGCTTGCATTTACCCAGGCCTATTAATGAAAAATGTTGGACTAAAGGTTCAGAATTCAGATTGCTTAAGAAATTTGCCTCAGAATCCCCAAAGGATTCTACAAGGAGCCAGAAAGAACATTTTCTAACATCAGTTACTTGTTCTGTTTTAATAAACTCCTTCAGGATAACATTTTTATTCCCACCACTGATTATATTATTAAAAAGTGAATTCCCTGCACTTTTTCTTCACCTTAAAGTTTCCCACCAAAACCTTGAGCATGTTTTGTCAATGATTTAGCTCTTCTGATCTTAGGACTTGAGTTTCTTAATGTCACTGAGAAGCAAGTGTAAGCCGAAGGCTACATAAACGATTGCCAGAATGTCTGGCACTTAACAATAAAGATAGGCCAGGTTATTTTCCTGTTATTTGCACCGCTGTTGGCAAAGCACGCACGAGGGCTCCCCTCACTGCTCAGGCTCTGGCTTGGTGCATGTAGGGTTCCTGATTTTGCAAGGGTCCCTCCTTTCCCGGTTCCCCTATCTGCCTCCTCCTTGCTCTTCCAGACCCCTTGTCTCTGCCTTTGGCATACTTCCCACTTCTGCAGAAAAGGAACAGGCTTGGTTTGCATCCCCTTTCTGCCTGACTGTGAAGGATGTGTTTATCTTCAGTTTTCTGGTTTAATATTTATAAGATAGGTGAAATGTCTCCCGGGGTTGTTTGAAGGTTAAATGAGGAAGCACATATAAGAGCACCTGGTGCAGAAAAAGAGCAAGTTGGCTTAAAAACCTTTGTTTTTGGCCGGGCGCAGTGGCTCAAGCCGTAATCCCAGTGCTTTGGGAGGCTGAGGCGGGCAGATCATGAGGTCAGGAGTTCGAGACGAGCCTGACCAACATGGTGAAACCCCGTCTCTACTAAAAATACAAAAATTCGCCGGGCATGGTGCCATGAACCTGTAATTCCAGCTGCTTGGGAGGTTGAGGCAGGAGAATCACTTGAACCCAGGAGGCAGAGGTTGCAGTGAGCTGAGAGCACACCATTGCACTCCAGCGTGGGTAACAGAGCAAGACTCCGTCTCAAAAAAATAAAACTTGGTTTCTCAGCCCCACCCTCCATTCCTGCCTCTTTACTCCAGCCTTGCTCCAGCCAGGTCATCCCCACTCCCTCGTCCTGCATCCGTACCCCTTTTCACTAGTTCTCACAGCCTTGGGGTGATATGGATTTAAATTTCCTGAACGCTATGTTCGCTATCTTAGAAAGAAACCTTCACAGTAATAGGATGACCTTTCTGCCACAGTTTTCCTGGCCCCATATCTCCACATGGCCCTTGGACTCTTGCCTAGCCAGTAGGATTTGGGTCAGCACAACCAGAAGGTGGGAATGGAGACTTCTGACTGGCAAATTATGAATAACATTTACCCGAGAGTTTGACTTCTCAACACAGCCAGGTAGCCAACTGAGACCATGATTGGATGCATGTTGGAATTTCCAGCCATGCGGGTCTCTATTACCTCCCTGCCCTGGGGCTTAGGGAAGCCTTAACTTCTGAGATACGCATGTGATGCGAGTCTGAACTTGTGAGCCATGCCTTCTGGGATTTTCACAGGATTTGCAGCTAAGATTCAGCACGTGGTGTTTTCTTGTGAAAATGAAAACATTTGATAAGATGTGAGTATGTGCATTCCTAATATCTTAGTAGCAACTGTTCTGTTTTAGAGACTTGGGTCCAGGCAGTGGCTCATAGCCCCAGCTTAACCCCTGCTCCAAGGAGCACCTGAATTTTCCTGCTACCTGTGCTTCTTGATTTTTACCTCAACCAGGGCTTGGTGGGATACCAAAGAAAACCTCCAGGTCCACCCTGGTAGGGAATTAAAATAAATGCACAGCAGAATTTCCCCCCATTCCTTGATGCTAAATCTTTGATATGACTTTTTGACTAAGGAAGGCTTAGTCCCCTGGCTCATGGAGCACATGCTTTGACCTTTAACCCATGGCCCTTGACACTTACTGACTCTAAAATCACCTGTGCAGGTTGAAAGTGATGAATGCCTGGGCCTCCCTGCAAGGAGTTAAACCAGGAACGCTGAGGGAGGTGCCTGACCTAGAATCGCCTCCCACAGGAGCCTGCTCTGTGACTGGTGTGAGATCCTCTCGGGCACGGTCAGCCTTGAGCAGTCTCTGTGAAGCCTCCCCTGATCTGACACTGGAGGGGAGGAAGGAGAGGTTCCAGGGGCCACTGAATGGAGGAAGGGTGGCCATTGTTTCCACCGCTGCAGGATAATTGATCACAGATAGCAGAGAATGGGTGAGGGCCAGAAGGGAAGGAGAGAGTGGGAGGGAGCAGAGGCTCACAGTGCCTAAGAAGATCAAGTCCTGAGGCCAGGAGTTCGAGACCAGCCTGGCCAACATGGTGAACCCCATCTCTAAAATGCAAAAGTTAGCCAGGCATGGTGGTGGGCGTCTATTGTCCCAGCTACTTAGGAGGCTGAGGTAGGAGAATCGCTTGAACCCAGGAGGTTGCAGTGAGCCGAGATCACCCCATGGCACTCCAGCCTGGGCAGCAGAGCAAGACTCCATCTCAAAAAAAAAGGAGAAGATCAAGTTCTTCCTCACCATGGTGCTGGAAGAGCAGCAGCTCTCAGAGTTCATCAGCAGCAAGGCCGCCACAGCTAGGCTGGGCCTGGGCCTGGGTGCTGTGTGGGGGCCTTGGACTGGCCCACAGTCAGCCGTTGGCTCTCCCCTTCAGGCTCCTTCCTGACTCCCCTCCAGGGCTGTGATGCCCAGGCACAAGCTGCCACCAGCCCTCTGAAGGACACCGATCTCAGGCTTCTGAATTTGAACTGTTGCCTGGACCTACTTCCAGACACCAGCAGGCATAGCTAAAGCCTATAGACTGACAGCTAAAACAAAAGGCTGCCATTTTCCGTAAGACCTTCGGGTCTTAAAAAGGGGTTTCCTAACAAACTGTGGCCACAGTGCCTTATATCTTGCTCAGGGAAAGGGAGGTGCACAAAGTATTTTGTGGACAGGAACACACCACCACCTCCCTTGAAGCCCAGTGTTTTGGGACCTTGCATCAGCCAGGGAGGCAGAGCCTGCTGCAGGCTGAATCAAAGAACAGCATTTAAAAGCCTGGAAGCAAAGATAGAACAATAACTACTTGGATGGAGTCATCAATAGACACTAAAACCACTGGGGAAAGTTATTGGCACACAGGGTATTTTGTAATGGCTCCCGGCATCTCCCCAAAGGTTACTTATTAACAATAAGTATGGAGAAACTTACGGAGAAACCTGCAGGCACTGCCTTACACAATAATCAACATCATGTCACCAGTAACAGGACAAACCCACATCCGGGGCCTCCTGATGTGAGGCAGTGAGGCGGACATAGCCTCACCCAGGTGAAGCTTCTGTCAAAAATGTTGACTTCGAGTCTAATCATCAAGAAACAAACAAAAAGACCCAAATTTATAATGATTATAAATTATGTTAAATATTATTATAAAAACAACGGTTCTGTACTCCTCAAAAACTGTCAATGACATGGAAAACAGATAAAGGACAGCAGTTGTTCCCATGCACATTGATTAAAGCGACATGATACTAAATGCAAAGTGAGATCTTGGATTTGATCCTGGAGTAGATGGAAACATGCTGGAATGGATATTTTGGGGATAATTGGAGAAATTTTTAAAAGAACTACTATTAGATAATAACTGTGTATTGGTGTTAAATCTCCTAAATCTGATAATTATGTGACAACTACCAAAAAGCCTTTTCTTCAGAACTTATTTTTTCTCTCTCTCTTTTGAGATGGAGTTTCACTCTTTGCTGCCCAGGCTGGAGTGCAATGACTCCATCTCAGCTCACTGCAACCTCTGCCTCCTGGGTTCAAGTGATTCTCCTGCCTCAGCCCTCCGAGTAGCTGGGATTACAGGCACCTGCCACCAAACCTGGCTAATTTTTTGTATTTTTAATAGAGATAGAGTTTTGCCATGTTGGCCAGGATGGTCTTCAACTCTTGACCTCAGGTGATCCACTGGCTTCAGCCTCCCAAAATGCTGAGATTGTAGGCGTGAGCCACTGTAGCCAGCCAGAACTTTCTTAGGCAGAAGTATTTAGGCGTAAAAGGCCATAATATCTACAACTTACTCTCTAATATGTATATGTGTGTGCATATATATAAGTATATATATATTTATAACATATGTATGTATATATAGAATAAGAGAGATAAGCAAATGCTAAAGTTGGCATATGGATGTGTATCACTCAGGATTCAACCTCTCTCTTACTGGGTCTGTAAGTTGGTATGTGGTATTAATCCATGTGTAAGTTGGATTAATGCCATATACCAACTTACAGACCTAGTAAGAGAGTATATTAAGAGATATACGGGCATATTTTATTTTATTAATTTTTTTGCTGACATTGCATTTTTTACAAATTGGAACTTGTGGCAACCCAGAGAGAAGCAATTCTGTTGGTGCCATTTTTCCAAGAGCATGTGCTCACTTTATGTGTCTGGGTTATGCTTTCGTAATTCTCACAATATTTCAAACATTTTGTCATGATTATATCTGCTAAAATGATCTGTAATCAGGGATGTTTGATGTGACTATTGTAGTTACTTTGGGGTGCCACGAGCCACACCCACATAAGAGGGCACACTTAATCTATGTGTTGTACATCTCCTGACTGCTCCACTGACCAGCCATTCCCCCATCTCTCTCCCTTTCCTTGCGCCTCTCTATTCTCTGGGACACAACAATATTAAAATTAGGCCAATTAGGCCAGGCACTGTGGCTCACACCTGTAATCCCAGCACTTTGGTAGGTCGAGGTGGGCAGATCACTTAAGGTCAGGAGTTCAAGACCAGCCTAGCCAACATGGTGAAACCGCATCTCTACTGAAAATACAAAAATTAGCTGGGCGTGGTGGCTCACGCCTGTAATTCCAGCTACTCAGGAGGCTGAGGCAGGAGAATTTGCTTGCGCCCAGGAGACGGAGGTTGCAGTAAGCTGAGATGGAGCTATTGCACTCCAGCCTGAGTGACAAAGTGAGACTCTATCTCCGAAAAACAAAATGGGCCAATTAATAACCCTACATTGGCTTCTAAGTGTTTAAGTGAAAGGAAGAGTTGCACTATCTCTCACTTTAAATCAAAATCTAGAACTGATTTAAGCTTAGCAAGGAAGGAATGTTGAAAGCCAAGACAGGCTAAAAGCTAGATTTCTTGTGCCAAAGAGCCTGGTTATGAGCAAAAAGGAAAAATTCTTGAGAGTAGTTGCAGGTGTTACTCCAGTGAACATGCAAATGGCAAGAAAGTGAAATGGGCCTGGTGCAGCTGCTCACACCTGTAATCCCAGCATTTTGGTAGGCTGAGGCAGGAGGACCACATAAGCCCAGGAGTTCAAGACCAAACGGGAAAAGAAAGGGAGACTTTGTCTCTACAAAAATTAAAACCAATTAACCAGGCGCAGTGGTGTGCATCTGTAGTCCAGCTGCTCCTGAAGCTAAAGCAGTAGGATTGAGCACAGGGTTCGAAGTTGCAGTGAGCTGTGGTTGCACCACTGCACTCCAGCCTAAGTGACAAAACAGGACCCTGTCTCAAAAAAAAGTGAAATAACATTATTTCTGATATGGAGAAAGTTTGAATGGTATGAATAGAAGATCAAACCAACCACAACATTCTCTTTAGCCAAAGCCTAACTTCGAATAAAAACCTAACTCTCCTCTCTGAAGGCTGGGAGAGGTTAGAAAGCTGCAGAAGTTTGAAGCTAGCATAGATTGGCTTATGAGGTTTAAGAAAAGAAACCATCCCCATAATGTAAAAGTGCAAGGTGCAGCAGCGAGTGCTGATGTAGATACTGCAGCAAGCTAACCAGAAGATCTAGCTAAGATCATTGATGAAGCTGTCTACACTAAACAACAGAGTTTCAATGTAGAAGAACCAGCCTTCTACTGAAAGAAGTTACCACCTTCTTTCATAGCTAGAAAGGAAGAGTCAATACTTGTTTTCAAAGCTTCAAAGAATAGGCTGACTCTCTGGTTAGGAGCTAATGCAACTGGTGACTTTAAGTTGAAGCCAATGCTCGTTTACCATTTCAAAAATCCTACCACCCTTTGTAGGGCTGTGGAGGCCCCACAGGGTCGTGGGGTGTCCCTTATGCTGTGTTGAAGTGCAGGATCCAAGAGGTAAAGAGACAGGACACTGAAGAACTGGTGAAGAGCATCTGGACTCGGAGGGCCACACTACCTGTGAGCAGAGATCAGCGGCGGCCCCCAAATGACCAAGAACATCTGTATTTATTAGGTACAAGCAGGGGACAGAGTCATGAGTGAGGTCATCATCTATAGGCTTAGTAATAAGGCATACATAATCACATGAGTTTCAAGCCAGGGGACCACCCCATTATGTCACCTGCGCAGAGAGGTGGGCCATGCGCAGCAGGGGGCTGTGCCATGTGCAGTAGTAGAGGGTCGTATACAGAAAAGGAGTCCACCCCCATTAGGTTACTGAGGCAAGGAGGTGGGCTGTGTGCAACAGGTGTCATGCACAACACTTCTTATCTGGGGGCTGGAGACTTCAAAGAATTTCTAATAGAAGGATACTGTAAGCCAATGCAGTGGGAGCTGACAGACTTGTGCTCTTCTCTTAAGATATTTATGGAGGATGATTTGCGCTAGTACAGAAGCAAGAAAAGACTGACAGGGTGTACAGCTGCTGTGACTGGGCACACCAGAGGGCTTCTTCTCCTTTGGTTACTTCCAGGATCTCAGGTCTGAGGCCTACTTTCCACAGGTACTACAACTCCTTTATCAGGAGGAGAGGCACTTGCTCCAAGCCTGCCATACAGTGTATGCCCTTTCAGACAGGGACGCCACTGCCTGGATCTTTGGTTCTCGTCCTGGTCCAGCTGTTTTCCCAAGTACTGCTTCTGTTCTGTGACTGCTGTAGGCCTTCCTCCTACTACAAACTACTATATGGTTATATAGAAGGATTATATAAATCAGCACTAAATGTGTCAGTACAGCTCCGACTATAATACCTATATGATTATATAGAAAGATTATATAGAACCAAGTATGCTAGCTATATGTAAGCAGTAAGTTATACTTCAAGCACTAATTCTATAAACTAATATATGATTATATATGAAGGATTATATAAAGGAAACAGCTGAGCAATAACACTATAAACTAAGATATTCTTCAGGCACTAATTGTGCCTGGGGTCTGTACAGTTCTCCTTCCTCAGTGCCCATGGGGGGTGTTACCCACACCCTTACTAATTATGATAAATCTATGCTCTACAGATAAAACAATGAAGTCTGGGTGATAGCATTTCTGTTCACAGCATAATGAGTATTTTAAGCCCACTTTTGAGACCTACTACTCAAAAAAAAATCATGTTCTTTAAAAAATCACTGCTCATTGACAACACACCTGGTTATCCAAGAGCTCCGATGGAAATATACAAGAAGATTAATTTTGTTTTCATGTCTGCCAACACAACATCCATTCTGCAGCCCATAGATCCTGGAGTAATATTTATTTTCATATTTTATTATTTAAGAGATCCATTTAATATGGCTACAGCTGGCACAGACAGAAATTACTCTGATGGATCAAGGAAAAGTAAATTGAAAACCTTCTGGAAAGGATTCTCCATTCTAGATGCTATTAACAACATTTGTGATTTATGGGAGGGGGTCAAAATATCAATATTAGCAGTAGTTTGGAAAAAATTGATTCTAACACTCATAAATGACTTTGTGGGACTCAAGACTTCAGCAGAGGAAGTAATTGCAGATGTGGTAGAAAGAGAAAAAGAACTAGAATTAGAAATATACAATTAGGGCCAGGCGTGGTGGCTCATGCCTGTAATCCCAGCACTTTTGGAGGCCGAGGTGGGTGGATCATGAGGTCAGGAGTTCAAGACCAGCCTGACCAATATGGCAAAATGCCATCTCTACTAAAAATACAAAAATTAGCCAGGCGTGGTGGTACACACCTGTAGTCCCAGCTATTTGGGAGGCTGAGGCAAGAGAATCACTTGGATCCGGGAGGCAGAGGTTGCAGTAAGCCAAGATCATGCCACTGCCCTCCAGTCTAAACAACAGAGTGAGATTCTGTCTCAAAAAAAAGAAAGAAAGAAAGAAATGTACAATTAATAATTGCAAAGATATGGAACCAATCTAAGTACCCATTGACCAATGAGTGGATAAAGAAAATGTGGTATATATAAACCATAGAATACTACTCAGCCATAAAAAAGAATGAAATCATGTCTTTTGCAGCAACTTTGATAGAGCTGGAGGCCATTAAGCTAAGTGAAGTAAGTTAAAAAAAGAAAATCAAAGACTGCATGTTCTAACTCATAAATGGAAGCTAAGCTATGGGTACACAAAAGCATAAGGAGTGATATGATGGACTTTGGAGATTCAGAAATGGGAGGCTGGAATGGGGGGTGAAGGATAAAAAACTACATATTGGGTACAATATACGCTACTAAGGTGATGGGTGCACTAAAATCTCAGAAATCACCACTACATAATTCATCCATGAATTGTTTTATAACACTATGACTGTATAATTCATCAATCCATTCATTCATTCATTCGTTCAACGAAAAACTTCTCGTATTCCAAAAGCTATTGAAATAATAAAAATAAATAACAATTTTTTAAAAAAGCAGACCCTGAGATGAGACCGAATTGCTGCAATCTTATGATAACACTTGTGCAGATGAGGAGCTGCTTCCCATGGATGAGCAAAGAGAGCCGCTTTTTCAGATGGAATTGACTCCTGGTGAAGATGCTGTGCACATTGTTGAAATGACAACAAAGGATTTAAAATACTATAAAAACCTGGATGATAAAGCAGTGACAAGGTTTGAGAGGACTCACTCCAATTTTGAAAGAATTTCTATTGTGGGTAAAATGCCATCAAACAGCATCTCATGCTACAGAGAGATTTTTCTTTCTCTCTTTTTGTTTTTGTTTGTTTGTTTGTTTGTTTGTTTTGTTTTTGAGATACAGTCTTGTTCTGTCAGCCAGGCAGGAGTGCAGTGGCATGATCTCAGCTCACTGCAACCTCCCCCTCCCAGCTTCAAGCGATTCTCCTGCCTTGGCCTCCCAAGCAGCTGGGGCTACAGGCCTGTGTCATCACACTTGGTTAATTTTTGTTTTGTTTTGTTTTTGCATTTTTGGTAGAGACAGGGGTTTTGCCATGCCATGTTGACCAGGCTGGTCTCGAACTCCTGACCTCAGGTGATCTGCACCCCCTCAGCCACCCAAAGGGCTGGGATTACAGGCATGACCCACTGCGCCAGGCCTAGAGAAATCTTTGGTGAAAAGGAGAGTCAATCAATGTGCCAGACTTCACTGTTGTCTTATCTTAAGAAATTGCCACAGCCCCAACCTTCACAACCACTTCCAACCTTCACAACCACCCTTTATATATATATATATATATATATATATAGCTTTTAGACATAATGTTATTTCAAACTTAATAGACTATAGTATAAACACAACTTTTACATGTACTTGAAATGAAAACGTGTATGTTACTCACTTTATTGTGGTGGTCTGAAACAGAACCCACAGTATCTCCAAGGTGTGCCTGTATTGTAAGCCACTGGCTTATACAGTGGTGGTAGCTGGCAGGAAATAAAAGGCAGGTTCTGAGGAAGGGCAGCCGGGGATCTCAGGCACAAGCTGCCACTGCTGTCCACAGTCACAATTTCTTCTTCCTCGGGGAAACTAAGTTCTGCTTTTAGGGCCTTTGGACTGATTATATCAAGTCCACCCAGGTCATCTAGGATCATCTCCCTTCCTTAAACTCAACTGACTGTTAACTTTAATCACTCTGCAAACTACTTTCACAACAACACTTACATTAATGTTTGACTGAAAACCTGGGAACTATAGTCTACCCAAGATGACAAATAAAACTGACCATCTCTTTTTGCAACTTTTCTGTAAATTAGAAATCTTTCAAAATAGTCTTGGGTCCAGGCACGGTGGGTCCAGGCACGGTGGCTCCCGCCTATAATCCCAGCACTTTGAGGCAGGTGAATTGCCTGAGCCTAGGAGTCTGAGAGCAGCTTGGGCAACACGGCAAAACCCCTTCTCTACAAAAAAATGCAAAATCAGCTGGATAAGGTGGTGTGCACTTGTAGTCCCAGCTACTCAGGAGGCTGAGGCGGGAGGACCACTGGAGCTCTGGAGATGGACTGCAGCGAGTTGAGATGGTCCCAATACACTAAAGCCTGGGTGACAGAGTGAGATCCTCTCTCAAAAGGTAAAAATAAAAAATGCATCTCGAACACTCTCCTATTACATTTCTTTCTCAAGAGCCAGTAAGCAAAGGACATTGCAAAGATCCCAACCACCCATGTCTTGTTGTTCCAGAATTCTGTCCCTGTAGTTACTACGGCTGCAATTTAGGGAACAGAATTATTTTTCTCTACCAGCCTTTATGACCAAGTGGCATGCCTCGGGCACCTGACACAGTGCTTCTCAAACTTGCCTATGAGTCACTTGTGGGTGTTGTTCTTCAAGAAGGAAAACAATGTGAGTCAAAAATTAGCTCTCCATGAAGAAAACAAGAGCATTAGAGAAGGAAGAAATGAAGGTAAAATAACATTTTTCATTTTTATTATTTATTTTTCTTTCACTCCTACAAGCTAACCTGAACCAGGTTAATGCACTGGACATATATGTTAGCATGATACATTCATTCTCTTCCCACAGATAAAACTTCTCTATGCTTTAATTTTATACTGTTTTCTTTGACCCATATTTCAGCCTTCTCAAATAGTTGTTTTCCACTTATTTCCTCTTTACCCTGAAAATCACCACGAGCGCTTTATGCCCAGGCACGTGGCCACAACTGCTCCTGTCACAAGCATGCAGGTGTTACACTGTTGTGGTCAAGGGTGTTTGACGCACTTAGGGACCCCCACAGGCAAAGAGTCACAGTCTAGGAGGGGACTCAGGCTAACACTCATTCTTCTTTTCATAAAATCCTTCTTCTTGGATAAATTAGACATAAATTAATAAGTACCTGCCTGACGCTGGATGATTTTGGTGCTGCTTCCACTGGTGCTGTTTCCTTGTTTTGAGGCTGAGCTTTATAAAAAGAGTGAAGGAGGTGAGGAGGAGAACCACGGATCTGAGGGACTAGGAATCAGTGCATGCGAAGCCCTGAGTAAGCTTTGTACCTTCCAGAAGCGGCAAGAAGAGCAGTAAGAGAGGAGGCTGGGCGCGGTGGCTCACGCCTGTAATCCCAACACTTTGGGAGGCCGAGGCGGGCGAATCACAAGGTGAAGAGATCGAGACCATCCTGGCCAACATAGCGAAACCCCGTCTCTACTAAAAAAAAAATACAAAAATTAGCTGGGCGTGGTGGTGCATGCCTGTAGCCCCAGCTACTCGGGAGGCTGCGGCAGGAGAATTGCTTGAACCCAGGAGGCGGAGACTGCAGTGAGCTGAGATTGCAACACCGCACTCCAGCCTGGCGCCTGGCGACAGAGCAAGACTCTGTCTCAAAAAAAAAACAGAGAGGAGGTCAGAATATGGCAGGCACATCGTGAGGGCTTTGTGGGCCCACTGGGAGGCCTTTGGCTTTTACTCTGAGTGAGATGGAAACCATTAGAACTTCGCCATGCAGCGCAGCAGCCACAGGCCTCATATGGCTATTTTAAACTTAAGCTAATGAATATTCAATAAAATCACAAACGTGCCGGCCACATCTCAGTGCTCAAGAGCCACATGTGGTCTGAGAATTTTGAACAGAAGAGTGGTGTGATTCGATTTAGGTTGTAAAAGGAGCCTTGGGCTTCAGAGGTGAGCATAGGCTGCTGGGCCACCCGTCAGGAGCTGCCTACAGCTGGCGGTGGTCTGGCCCGGTGGTGGCCATGAAAATAGAGGCAGTGAACAGATTCTGGACATTTTGAAGGTGAAACCGGCAGGATTCCCTGATAAATCAGACGTGGGAAGAAGAGACGTTGGTGAAGGGGGATTCTAAGTTTTGGCTTGAGCAACCAGAAAGGAGGAGCAACGCTTACTGAAGAGGAGGGCCAGGAGTGAGGGAGGTGGAGGGGTGGACGCCATGTGCAGCTTAAGGCCTGGGCAGCCTCGGGTGGCCTCGGTGTCTGGAGCCATCCATGAGAAGGGCACTAAGATGGACTTGGAGGTTCATCAGGGGGTGGTGCTGCAGACATCCATGTGGGAGACATGGGTGCACAGGTGCTGTTAAACCCCCAGATGTGCCTCGGAGACCCCCGGGGTTGGAGCCGTAGCATTGGCTATGTGCTTTCAGTGTCCTGTGATGACCTGCACCACACTGTGTTGAAATCTCTGTTTAGATGGCTTTCTCTTCATAGTCTTGATGGCACGAACTGAGCTTTTACTTCGTTAATGTCAGAATCTCACATCATAGGTGTTCAACGACTATTTACTAAACTAAGTGAAAAAATGAATAGCATACACTTGGAATTGGTAACACATTTTATAAAGGATCAGTAAGAACAAGAGGGGTCTACCATGATGTGATTCAGGTGCAAACGACGCCTAGAAAGACAGCACTGCCTTTAGGTGGGACCACCCATGGTCTCAGGCCCAGCAGGACAACTGAGGACAGTCACACTCACCAACATTCACACCTAAGAGAAAGCACAGAATGCTGCAGTTGACCACTAGAACTGCCTCGTGGCTAGGTTGGACCTGACTGAGGCACGTGTATCTCTCTGAACTCTCTGAAGAGCTATTGGCAATCCTTTTTCAAGATTCTAAAAAAAAAAACAAACTTTGTAGCCCCAGATTCAAAAATTTCACCTCTAAAAAGAAAACAACCTATGCATCAGTATTTTCTTTCTATAACAGTGTGTATCACAGTACTATTTATTCTAGAAAAAAAAATTGAAATAGCCTAAAAATCTACCACTAGAAAAAAAAATTAAAACTAAACTATGGTATACTCAGAATAGGAAATAAAACTTTCAAAGACGATTTAACAACATGAAAAATGTTTGTGACATAGTAACAGTTAAATAGAAAAGCAACATGAAATTATAACCAGCACATGATCTCAGTTTGGTGAAAATGGACACATGCACTCATGTACACATGTACACACACAGGAACATACACAAAAGCATGTGCACACAAACTCACATGCACATGTCACTTATCTTTCTTACATGTTTATTTACTTTCTTATTCATTTTTATAATGAGCATGTACTAATTTGATTCTAAAAATCCAAGAACTTTCATTTTCAAATATGAGAAGAGTTGGAAAATCTGTTCATTGACTTAGAACATCGGATTTTGCTCCATTGATGGTGACACATTTTCCCCCTTCTAGATTCTGCTTGGAGCAGAAAGTCAAAGTAACCTTAGGAGAAAGAGAGAGATGAAAGAAAAGGAGCAGGGAGAGCAGGGGTAAGGCTGGGCAGTAGGTGCAGATTAGAAAGGCAAAAGCTTTTCCTGCTCAAGAGCTGCCTCTCGCTACAGCAAAGGCTGTCTAAAATCCAGGGCTGCCGAGAGTATCAGCAGCCTCACATGTGGCAATCGAAGACTGATGTCTGAGTATACAGTTTAACATGGATACGTCTCAAAAACTTCATGCTGAGTGAAAAACGGTATACATAAAGGTCTACTTGATGTAAAAATCTGACCGCATGCACTTCTGCAACAAACAAAACTCATCAATAGTGAATAAAGCATTGGTGCAGTGGCTGTCGCAGGAGTGAGGCCCCCAACTGACTGGAAAAGGGGATGAGGGAACTTTCTGCAGGGTGATCATGCTCTGTATCTGACAGAGTGTGACTTTGTCGAAATTTAGTGAATGCACGCATCAGATTTGTAAATTTCACTATAGGTGAATTTTATAACAAATGAAAAAAGTATAAATCAGTGATGAGCTCTAGTTAATGATATGCATGCTAACACGTGTTTAGGAGTGGAGTATACTAATGTCTGCAACCTACTATAAAATGCACTTTTAAAATGACAGATGGAGGATGCTTAGAGGGACAGAGCAGTAGACAGGTGAGAAACAAGTAAAGTCTAATATTAGTGACAGAATCATGGTGGGGGGTAGATAAGTGTTTGCTGCAGAATTACTCTTTGATGAATGTTTAAATATTTTCATAATAAAATATCAGAGGGAAATGCATGCCACACCCCCACAGCCCCACCTTTCCCATTCCCCGCCCCTCTGTCTGCACTCTCCCATTCTTCTAGTCTCCCAAATCTTTTACTCTTACCTGGCAACAGGATTTTCTAGTAGGGCAGAGTTGTGGCCTGACTGGCTTCTACTGTTAAAAATAGACTCTGTAGACACTTATTAAAATGGTAAGGAAGACTTACTCGAGACTGTCGCAGTGGGGGTCAACGCTATTGCAATAGCCCTGAACATGAGAATAAGTGGGATTTGCAGCCAAGGAACACGGCGTGGAGGGGTGGTGTTGACGGGTGGAAAACACAGACACAAAAGGGAAGGGACTGCTGGCTAAACTCACCTAGCAGGGCTCTGACGAGACCAGCAGGAGGCCTGGGGCTCCAGCTCCAGCACCCAGTGAGTCAGTGGAGCAGGATCCTGCATAGGAAAAGGAGCCACTCTTCCAGATCACTGAACTCTGCTAACGGAACTGGTATTCAAGGTTGCAGAAACACTAAGAGGGGAGTGTTACAAGAACGTGAATCTAGAAAGGAAACTGACCACTCAGAGATGCCAAGGGGATTGCTCAACCCGCTCAGAGCCATCTGTTTTCCTCGTGGCCAGGCCTCTGCAAGCTGAGCCCCAGCGAGTCAGGTGGAGCCCCCGCAGCACCAGCCAGCAGCCTGTGTCCCTGGAGGCCTCTCCTGTGTCCCTTCCACTCAGATGTGGTTTCTGTCACTGCCTCTGCTCTGGTGAACACACTCCTTGAGAAAATAAATGTTAGCCTTGTAATTCAAAATGATGAGCCCCATGCACACATCAGTCCCTGAGCAGAAATGTCCGAAGGATTCTCATCGCCCCATGAGGTGTGAAACAGACCGCAGACACTGGGCTCTGCTCTCTCTCGCCTCTGTCTGCAAGGCTGCCAGCAGGCTTCTCCATGAATATCGGTTTCCCAATGATGCAGCATTATCTCTACTGGAGCCTAATGTGTTACCAACTTTGGCCTATAGTCTAGAAGCATCTGCATGTCCTCTATCCTTCGTCACGGGGGATAAGGAGGTGAGAAGGAGGAAGGCTTTGTGTAAGGGACAGGCTTGACCCCAGAGAACTCCGGGCACTCCATGAAGAAGGCTCCTGGGCTTCGCCTTTGAGAAGCTACCAAATCCTGTGGCTGCTCAGTCCAAGCTCCTACTGTAGACACCAAGTGCTAATTGCTCAAAACCCAAAATGCAGAACCTCAACTCTTCACCAACGGGATTTACCCACTTGCACCTTTAGGTGATGTTTATATGTTTGGTCATTTATTTATTATTGCTTATTTATTATAGAGAATTTCTGCCATTCACCTAATTTCTCACTTTACTAATTCAGATCATGGGATCAGTAGTCAAAAAGGCAGCCTAGGAGAACAGGGCTTTCTCTTTCATCACCTGGCAGAAGGGAAACATGCCCCCACCTGGGCAGCTGGACTCCTCCAGGTTACTTGGCTGCTGGAGGCCCCAGGCTCTGTCCTGGGTCTGTGTCTCTGCTAGCACATCTTTGAAGCTATAGGCTGCTCTGTCACTTTTAATCATGTTTAAATATCACCACAGTTTACGAGGCAGCCCACCTCTCCAGATGCATGACCACAGAAAAGGGAAAGCATTTGCTCAAGGTCACCATATATCAGGAGCAGCTGCCCAGCGACTGTAACCTTTCACTTCCTGTTACAGCACACTGGACATGGCTCCTGCAGCTGCTGACAGCACCCTACACTGGTGTCTGTCCTAGAAGGATTAGAGAGGTTGCTGCCGCAGCCCAGCTGGCCAAGCCTGCAGCACGAGCCAGCGTCCTGACAGAGGATGACCACTGGTGGTGGCGTCACACACAGGAAACAGGCCAGCACTCCAGCGCCCACCCCACACTCCACCCGCCACCATGGTCCTGCTATCTGAGTGACCTACACCTCCCTCCTAATGACAAAAGACAAGGGATTTGTGTGTCTTTCAGCTTACCCTCTGCACAACACATCCTCCTGAGACTCCAGCCCCAGTGGCCAGGGAAGGTGGGAGCCACAGAGGAGACCCAACTCCCACACTTGGGAGGTGACCATTCTGTTCACAAGCACCTGGCCAGGGGCTGCCCTCTCTTTCCCTGTCTGGGCATCTCTCCCCACTTTTCTGTCTAACCAGGAGGCATCAAGTGCAGCCCTGTGTGAAGACCTTCCCTCCCTCTCCCAGCAGTAAACACCACGCCTGGAACACCTGCTGTGCCTGGTGGGGTGCATGGCTTTTCTAGGGGTGCTGGATTCGCAGTGGGGTGAGAAGACCACTGGGCTTTGGGTCACAAGGTCCCCAATTCTAGCAGTGAACATGAACCCATCAATAATGTTGTTTCTACTGTTGAGTTCCTGCCGATCCAGCCCAGCCATGGCCGAGCCCCAGGATCACAGTGGGTCTGGGCTGTTGCTGGCTGACCCTCACCTCCACCGCTCCCAGGAAAGTCTCTGGGTGCCCTGCAAAGGCCCAGGGTTTCCGAGTGTTTCTGGCCAAGCCTGCCACCTCACCATAAGGGCATTTGCCACAGGGTCTCCTTCAGGCCTGGAGGGTGGGGTTGAGAGAACAGGGGAGCAGCTGTCTGCTCAGAGCGCCTCCCCTCTCCCCACTCCTGGAGTCACATTCCAGCCCAGGACTGCAGCCTCCAGAGCTGGGGGCTCTGACAGCCCACAGGACACCCAGCTGGCCACATCTCAGTCTGGGGAGAAGGAGAACTCACAATCCCGGCAATGAAGCAACGTGGGGGCTGATGGAAAGTCACGCTGAGCAGAGGACAAAGACACACCCGGGCTGGCACTGCAGGACTCATTCCCGGGAAGCTAAGGACAGGCGACAAAGCAGTCTCCAGGGCCGGATGGGGGCTGCAAGGGTGGCGTGGGCACGAGGGTGGGCTGCAGAGGCGGGAGGACACCATCTGGGGCAGGGCAGAAGTTACGGGTCTGGACAAAGTGGTAACACGGGTGTCTGCATTTGTGAAATCCTCCAGATTGCGCAGGTACAATTAGGCACTTTATTGCACATAAATTCTACCTTGTTCAAAGTGATTTTTAAAATATTACATGAGTTTTCCAAGCAGTGCACAAAGGCCCAGCGCCGGCAGCATGGCTCCCAGAGGGAAGGAGCAAGAGCAGCCCGTGGGCTCCCACATTCATCCCGCAGCTGCCGCTCCCTCTCCTGACACCCCCACGGGGGTCTCTCTGCACCTTCTACCGGGCCCCACCAGTAGATTCCAGATGGTTCCCTTCCCTGCTCACACCCCCTCCAGGAGCTTCCTCTTCCTGGAGCAGGCACACCCAGCCCCACCTCAGGACCTTTGCACTGGCTGTTCGGCTGCCTGGGGCTGTTTCCTGTCTCAGCAGTCCGCACCTTTCCAGTCTCACAGAGACTCCCTGACCAGGTCCAGTGGCACCGTCTGTCCCTACGGCATACTCTCACTTCCAACAGACTCATTTCCTGATGGTAATTATTGATCACTATTCGCCATCCTCCCACACACCCTAATGCTGGGCTGTGCAGTGCCACAGCCACAAGCCACATGTGGCCACAGGGCACTCGAAATGGGGCCAGTACAATTGACACCCACTCTAAGTGTAAAAAATACACAGGGAATTTCAGAGACTCAGTACCCACACCCGAAAGAAAATAACCTATGTTATTAATGATTCTTCTTATGTGTTGAAATAATATTTTGGATATATTAGGTTAAGTAAGAAATATAAACATTACCTTGACCTGTTTCTTTCTTACTTTTTGAAACATGTCTCCTAGAAAGTTTTAAATTGCTCCTGAGTGGTGTCACCTCTCTGTCTGGCAGCAGCCCTGCAATGTCATGTCCAGGCTGGGTCACCCAGGCTCTGTCTCTAGCTCCTAGACCACCTGGTGCAGGAGGAAGCTGGGGACAAGTCTGTTTATTGAATAATGAGGAATTGTGAAAGGAGAACCCAGAGTTTCTTTACTCAAATTAATTCCTCTGTTTGAAAAGTTCCCTAGCACAGGGCATGGCCTGAGGCTCCCGCTGCCTCTGGAATCACACCTCTGCCTTGGTGATTTCCAGACCTTGACCAAATGCTCGAGGATGCTCAGGACCTCTGAGGATTCGGGGAGGCCAAGACCTCTATTTCTCCCTTTTCTGAGGAAATGAAGCTGGGGGGGTCGCATGCTTTTAGGGCCCAGAGGCCCTGACCCCTCTCTGGAAACCAGGGTCACCCAAGAGTGGGAGGAGCGACAGGTCTTTGGGGAGAGATGGAGCTGAGGGGGTGCAGGTGGGCGCGGGTGAGGAAGGGGTTGGGGGAGAGCGGCCAGGAGTGGGGTTAGAAGAGGGGAAAGAGGCTAGGACGGACAGGGACAGGGAGAGGACAGGAGAGAGCAGAAAGGGAGGGTTGGGATGGGGGAGGGGCGATGCGTAGGGGCAGAGCTTAGGGGAGAATTGGGAGCAAGGACAGGAGTGGGGAGGAGGGAGAACAGGGGCTGGGGAGGCGGTGTCCGGAACTGAAAGGGGAAAGGGAAAAAGGAGAAAGAGCCTGGAGAGGGGAGGAATGGAGGGGTCTGGGGTGTATGGAGACCAATGGAGAAGATAGGCGGGGCAGGGGAGGCAGGGAGGGAGAGAGTAGACAGGGAGGGAGAGCGGAGGGGAGGGAATGGTAGGGAAGAATGGGGAGGCTAGGAGACGCGGGGACGAGGGGAAGGAGAGGGGAGGCGGGGGTGGGAATGGGGGGGAATGGGAGGGGGGAGGGATGGAGGAGGAGAGGAAGGACAGGTAAAGACTGGTTAGGACGGGGAAGGACTGGGAAGGATGGGGAGGGGCAGGGACGGGGGAGGGGCAGGGAAGGTTGGGGGGAGGGACAGGAAGGGGGAGGGACACGGGGGGCGCGGGAGGGGCGGGAAGGCGGGGGAGGGGCGGGGGAGGCGGAGGGGGGCGGGGGAGGCGGAGAGGGGCGGGGGAGGTTGGGGGCGGGGCAAGGGAGGAGGGGAGGGGGACAGGGGAGGGGCGGGGAGGCGTGGGGAGGGGCGGGGAAGGCGGGGAGGGACTCGGCGTTCCGGAAAAGGAAAAGCCGGGCGGGCCAGAGGGGCGGGGAAGGCTGGAAGGAATAAAAGCGCAGCCGCCGGCCACGCCAGCGTCAAGGCCTAGGCATCGCTGCGGGTTCTCTCCTTGCAGCTCCAGTCTTGCCTGCGCCTCGCTTCCTGCGTCCCGCGTCCGAGCCGACCATGGCCGGGCCCCTGCGCGCCCCGCTGCTGCTGCTGGCCATCCTGGCCGTGGCCCTGGCCGTGAGCCCCGCGGCCGGCGCAAACCTCGGGAGGACGCCGCGCCTGTTGGGCGGCCCCATGGACGCCAGCGTGGAGGAGGAGGGCGTGCGGCGCGCGCTGGACTTCGCCGTCAGCGAGTACAACAAGGCCAGCAACGACATGTACCACAGCCGCGCGCTGCAGGTGGTGCGCGCCCGCAAGCAGGTGGGTGCCGCCCCCTAGTGTCCCGAGCCCCCGCCCGCCCCGCGCCGCTGCGGGTCCCAGCGCTGCTCCCCCGCCCCGGCGCCTGGGCTTCTCACCTGGACCCGTTCCCGGCCTTCGCCGTCACCCCGGAGCCCTTGGCGGGCGTGTCCGGGGATGCGCCAACCCTGGCCTGGCCTGGCACCGCACGGACACGCCAGGTCCGCGCCCAGCGCCTGAGATCTGCTTCCCGGCGCCAGCTGGAGCGGTGCCGCGGCGCGGGGGCAGCACAGAACGGCCCGCCCGGCTCCGGCCCGGCCTCCTGGGACGCGGGGCCGAGGGCGCGCTGCTGAATACGCAGGTGAGGGGAAAACAGCCCCTCGTCTGGCTGCCTCCTGCTTCTTTCACCAAATAATTTTTAAGCACTTTCTTTTCTTTTAACTTTTTATTCTCACTTAATTTCAGACTTACAGAGCAGCTGCAAAAATAGTACCGGGCATCCCTGTAGATCCCTCACCCAGATGCCTCAGATGTTAACAGGAATGTTACCGTTTTGCTGTTTGTTCCCCCAGCTCACTCTCTGCATGTGAATATGGGTGTGTGTATATGTACTGAATATGCATTTTTTTTGCCTGAATCTTTTGAGAGTAAGCGCTTCAGTGTGTCTTTCGTAAAATTACAAGGGCAACATCTCACATAACCACGATTCCATTTTGAAAATCAGCACTGACACATTTATGATTCTAATTCTCAGACTCATTCAGCTTTCCCTGACTGCTGACGGCCTTCATGCCCAAGGACGCTCCTTTTCCGTGAGCGCATGAGCCCAGCCCTGTCCTGTCCCCTCGGCTTCCTTTAACCTGCAGGAGCCTTTGTGTTGTGTCTTTGCCATGACCGTGTCATTCCCCAGGGTCCAGCAGATGTGGATGGGGACTGTGCTGACGCTTGGTGCTGCTCAGGATGAGATCCAGGCCATGAGGCTCGTCCTCCTCCCTGAGTCCTCTCCACAGGGGCGACATGGGAGCCTGGCTCCTTGTCCTGCAGAGCCCTGCTTCCCTCCCCAAGTCACACCCTGGGCACAGCCCCTTAGGGCTAGCGGCCTTCACCCTCAGGCTGGCTGACCACCCCCTACAGCCCAGGACTGCTGAATCCCTGCTGGGGTGGAGCCCGCCTGATGGTCCTGCCTCTGACAGCTGACTTAGACCGAAGCCAGATGAGGACAGCAGTCACCCAGCACGGCGGAGGAGGGGGTCAGGTCGGGAGGGAGCTTCAGCAGGGTGACCGGGCCCAGCTTGACCTGTGTCCCATAGCAGAGCAGCAAACAGTGACACAGCGACCACGGGGCTCTATGGCCCGCCAGCCTTCAGAGCTCCTCCACCTTCTGGGAAATTCAGAGGAGTCAGACTAGCCACCGTCAACCGGGGCCCTCTCCCTGCACAGGAGGGCCACTCCCTAGTGTGGGGTCCCCGCTGGCCTGTACCTCTCTCACTTGGAGTGAAGCGCAGGGCATTGTAGATTGTTGGGCCCTGGAGCCTGTGTTATAGAGGAGCAGACGGACACGGGAGGGATCGCAGGACTTGCATGTGGTTCCACAGGGCAAGGTCTAGCACCCTGGTCCCAGGGTCCCTCATCCCATGCTTCCCCACAGTTCTGACACGTCATATTTGGGGTGACACCATGCAGGGAAAAGATCCGTATTCTTCTGAAGTTGCAGCTCTAAGACATGAGGTGTGTGACTCACTTTAGAAATACTGCCTCCAGAATCACATCTGGAATGCAGGCGTGCTGGAAGCAGTGTTTATGGGCGTAAAACATCAACGTATGTAAGCATTTGTTTCCTACTGATAAATTAGAGAAAATACTTCTGAGTTAAGTGGCAGGAGTGACATGCTGTGTGGGCTGAATGCCAGGAACTGGAAGCTTGCTGAAACTTTATCATCACATGAGAGCCGTCCTAGAATAGACCCAGTGTCCCTGCCCCCTGGGTCATAGGCAGCAGAATTCAGTTAATCCTTAGCATTGGCACAGAGAAAACAAGTTACCAGGGAGGCCTGGAGCATGGCATCCCTGCCAGTTGGCAGGAGGAGGTGGCTCGTGTGCCTTGTGAGTGTGAGCAGCTCATGAAGGTAGGCTTGAAGCCCCAGGCAAGCCCAGTGATGTAGTCACAGCAAAGCGCCTGTGCGAATACGAAACTGACAGTGTGCTGTCCCCGCATCCTGCTCTTTCCCATGTGTAGATCGTAGCCGGGGTGAACTACTTCTTGGACGTGGAGATGGGCCGAACCACCTGTACCAAGAACCAGCCCAACTTGGACAACTGTCCCTTCCATGACCAGCCACATCTGAAGAGGGTATGTGCCTCATGTGGGTCCAGGGCCAGTCATACACTACAGGGTGGTGTGTGTGTGTGTGTTGCACATGTTCTGAAGGGTATGCATGCATGTGCCTGAGTGTGTGTATATGTGGAGGTGCATGTGTGTTTCCATGTATAGATTTGTGTGGGGAGGTGCACATCAGTGTATGCCAGTGGGTGTTTGGATGAGTTAGGGAAGTGTGGAGGTTTATGCATGGCTATGTGTGGGTATGAGTGCATATGTGTGTGCACATATGTGTGGAGGTGTGTCACATACATGGTGTATGAGAAGGTACCTGCTGCTGTGTGCATGTGGGTGGACAGATATGTGAGGAAGTATGTGGGTTCACGCATAGGTCCATGTGGGTGAGGGTTGGCGTGAATTTATGTAGATGCCTATGTGTGTGCAGATGGAGTGGTGTGGCAAGGGGTGATGAATTGGATTTGCTAAGCGGGCTTTAGCTTGGGAATAGGGGTGCTTTAGGGTGTTGCCTGCCTAACGAGGAGGCAGCTGCGGGGCTGGGTGCTGGGCATGGAGAAGGGCTCTGTCTAATCCCAGCCTCAGGCACCTGCCCACAGCCACAGCCACACTGAGCAGGGAATTAGAGGCCTACCAGCAGCCAAACCCTAGCCCTGCCCCACTCACCCAACACCAGCCTTTCCAAGGACCCAGGATTTCTTTTGAGGTCTCTTCTCAGGGGAGAGCCACACTGTCCTTGTCATCTCCTTGTCACCTCGGGCACTTAGAGTTGCAGTTTTCAGTTCGCTGGGTTCTTCCCTCTGGCCCCTCTTAGTGCTGGCCTGGGTGCTGGAGGTGGAAGGAGCTGGGGGCAGTGAGCCGCCTCCCCCTGCCTGTACCCTTGGGGCTCCCGAGGCTTTGCACAGGCTGCTCCTGACAGGGCTGTGCTGGGGCAGGAATCCTGCAGGCCCAAGTGGAGGCCCAGTGGTACCTGGTGGAGTTCGAGCCCTGGGAGAGGGATGGAGCAGTCACTGCCCAGGCCCGTGGTGCTCTGGGATCAGCAGGGATCGGTGGAGGGGTGGGTAAGGGCCAGCGTTTCACCTCCATCCTTCCTCACTCCCACTCTGATGTCCCGTGCCTGGGCATCTTCCGCTTTGAACTGTAACCTACACTGATTGTCCCTTCCGTTTTCTTTCACAGAAAGCATTCTGCTCTTTCCAGATCTACAGTGTGCCTTGGCAGGGCATAATGACCTTGTCGAAATCCAACTGTCAGAACGCCTAGGGGTCTACACCAGGCTGGCCTGTGCCTGCCACCGTTAGGCACACCTCCACCCCTGTAGTGCTCCCACCCCTGGACTGGTGACCCCGCCCTGGGGGAGTTCTCCCCACGCCTGCACCAGGAGACAGAGAAGGCAGCAGGAGGCCTTTGTTGCTCGGCAGAGGGCGCTGCCCTCCCTCCTTCCTTCTTGCTTCTCACAGCCCCTGTGTGCAGCGCACATATTCCCCCCCACCCCCCAACCACCTCCTGCAATAAAACAGTAGCATCACCTCCCTCTGCATTCTTGGCTGTCTGAGGATATGCACACAGGCGGGGTTTCCACAGTTCCTTCCTGAAGCCTCTTTGTTCTGCTGGTATGCCGATTAGAGGAGCATCTGGGAGGTGACATGGCCACAGCAAGGCCATCGGAGGAGCTGCTGTTGCTTTAGGAGACCTGAGCCTCAGAACAGGGAGAGAGCAGCCAGGGGCTGGGAACCCAGGCCTTCAGCCTCAGCAGCCCCTGGAGAGGGGTTCAGGGAGAGACGGGCGCCCAGGCTGCTGTCCCCAAAGATGGGCTGCTGCTTTGGTCTGAGCTCCTGGTCAGCCCAGGAGGAGGGGCTGGCTGTGTGCACAGGCAGGGGCCACACCTCGGTCGAGCTGGCCAGGCTGTAGATTGCATCTGTGCCTGCAGAGATGAGCAGACTCCAGGGACTCAGCTTCTCTCATCCAGTCCCCTAGACACTAAATAGATAGTGATCGATGTGTGCTTCTTTCCACAAGAGACTTTAAGTGCCTACATGGAAACGAAGTCCGAAAGTGTGTGTGTGTGTGTGTGTGACTGATTGCCAGCCAGACCAGAGACGGGCAAGGTCACAGAGCAGCACCTGCTGTCACATCCTGGGAGGCGGTGTCCTCAGAGTTTTCCAGGCTTGTAGCCACCAGCCCTTTCTCTAGACTTGGATTTAAAACAAGTCGTTCTGTCAAGCTTCATGGTGGGGATGAAGTTAAAGCACAAATGCCACTGACAATGCAGTGGACTCTTTTACCAAGGATTGAGCGAGAACATTCCCTTTAGAATAGTGGATCTTTGTGCCACAAGTGGGAGGCTACATTCTTAAGACATAGTCCACCCTGCACAGTCCTTCCCTTTGTCATTTCAGGACAGGGGTGTAGCCCTCACAGCCAGTGCTGCTGGGGCCGGGCTCCCAGCTTCCTTCCAAGCTCAGAGCTGCACTGACCCCCTCTCTTTTGGCCACTGCCATGAACACTGAAGGTGAAATGGTGAAGAGAAATCTACCCCAGTAGCCCCAAGGCCAGCACTCCACATGCTGTCCCCAAAAAGCTAGAGCAGGGGACTTGGCAGGGAGAGTGGGGAACATCTGCTTCCATTCCCTCTCCACCCCAACTTGTTGAAACGGGGTTTTGGGGTGAGGTAAGTGAAGCACTGCCTGGGAGGCCATGAGCTGAGGAGACGAGTCTGAGCCTCACCCTGTTGGGTGTAGGTGGGCTTAGTGACTCAGTTTTCTCTTGGGGGTTGGGAGTAAAGAGCCCTGCAGGGAGGTGCTCCTGGTTTCCTACCTGGGTGAAGGATCTCTTGACACAGGCAATCACCATCCAGGCACACGGTGGAAATGAACAGCTGATTTTGTGTAGTCCAACCCTTTTGCTGACACGTTCTTCTTGGGGAAGTTGAGGTGGGGTAGGGGCTGCACACAGGGCTCCCAGCTTCCCTTTGTGTCTGCTCCCTTCCACGCCCTCCACCTGGTGGCCAGTGGCCCACAGCCCACAGGAAGCAGGTTGGTGCCACCCCTGCCTCCCCTCCGCAGCTGGCAGGCCTGTACATGCCTCACTTGGGCTCCCATGAAGCCAGTGAGCCAGAAGCCCCTCTGACCCAGAGTCACTGCGATCAGCATGTCCTGGAGAAAAGGCCTCGCCCCTGCACCTTTCATCTGCAAGGGTTCCTTTTACATTTATTTATTTTAAATATTGATTTAAGTATATACTTCATCTACACTTATCCATATGAATAGAACAGGGCCTGGCTCTGAATAAACACGCAGTAAGTTGGAAACGTTTTTTCATTGATCTGGTTCTGACTGGGTTTATAACATGGTGCTTTGACACCTCTTGCATTGTGATGCTGGTGACCGCCCGTGCAGGGGCACGAACGGGCCAGGAGCTTCTGAGCTCCCTAACATTCTTGCCCTGGAGGAAGCCAGCCTCTGCAGAAGGATCCCCCTCCCCAGGACCTTCAGGCTGGCGAGTGCCCCTCGATGGCAGGCCTGTGCACAGCTACCCTCAAAGGCCCCGGGAGCTGAGAGGCCGAAGAAAGGGGCTGACAAGTCTAGTCTCTTAGAAAGAAACATGTAATAGAGACTTTGGAACAGAAGCCATGTCCTGCGTGACCACAAGACAGTGGGTCCCCACCTTGTCACCCGCTGGCCCAGGGCTTCTATGCCATAGGGGAAAGGGTATAGGAGCTACAGAAGGAATTTGCCTAAGGGCTAGATTTACAGTACACAGCAGATGAATTAGAAATCTTAGAAGCACTGATGGGACTGAGGCTCAGCATGGGCGTCCAAGACGGAGTGGCGCTAGCCTCCACAGGAGACCTCCCAGCGCCACTCTAGCTGACAGCCCAGGGCACATTTCCACAGCCATGGAGTGGCGCTAGCCTCCACGGGAGACCTCCCAGCGCCACTCCAGCTGACAGCCCACGGCACATTTCCACAGCCGTGGAGTGGCCCTAGCCTCCACGGGAGACCTCCCAGCGCCACTCCAGCTGATAGCCCAGGGCACATTTCCACAGCCGTGGAGTGGTGCTAGCCTCCAAGGGAGACCTTCCAGCGCCACTCCAGCTGACAGCCCACGGCACATTTCCATCGCCATAGGTCAGTTTCAGGATCTCGGTCCTAAATTTGGCTTGTTCTTTTCCATTTTTTAAATTACTCCATTTTAAATACAATATTTTTATATCTTTTAGGTAAGAATCATTCTCTTTATTACCCCCAAATTTTGTTTTCTAAATGTATTTGTTCCTTCAAATGAAACTATTTTTTCAGGTTCCATAAGTAGAAATATTATATTTTGAATCAGGACTGTGTTACACTTATATTTTAATTTAGGGAAAAAATTGATAACATTTAGTGTTGAGCTTCTCATTTTAGAATACCACGTATCTTGCAAATACATTCCCGCTTTTCTGGTGGCCTTCAGTAGAGTAAATTTTATGTATCTTTCATATTTTCTGTGAAATTTATTCCTGGATATTTTATAGTTTGGGTCAGGAATATTTCCAAGAATTTTACCTCTAACTAGTCTTTGCTGATAGACTCATACTGGTTTTGCCATTTTGTTTTTGATCTGCCTTGGTGGTTTATTATTTATGGACTTAGAGGCCAGGGATGTTGCCACCACGTTGCTGCCAGAGGTAGAAGGGAGCTGGCTTATGACTGCTGGCAGGAGTGACCTTGGACTAGGCCACAAGCCTCACTAACAGATGCAGAGAGAGCAGATGGCCAGCCCTGTCCCATAACTACAGGGCGAAGCTGGAGACCGGAGGCCTGAGAAGACAGCAGCTCAGTTACCCCTTCCCCTCCCTATGCTCTGCTGTGCTGTGCTGAGTTCACTGCTCAAACACACAAAACTGAGAAGCTATGAACAAAATGGTGACTAAAATAGGGAACAGGCATTTCTTTAATCACCCATATCTGCTCTCACCCTTGGCACTGGGGTGCCAAGAGGGTCACTTCCAAATCCTGTCACCTGAGGCTTATGGGGTCTAGTCAGATGTGCTCAGGCCACTGTGACATCAGGGGGGCTCTGGCTCCCTCCAGAACAGGTCAGGCTCATCTGAACTCTAGTCTCGAGCTTGACTGTTGACGGCAGTCACCGTGGAGCCTGGCTGCACGTGGCAATCCCGTGGTCTCACCCTGAAAAGTTGATTATGTTCTGGGATGGGACCTGGACATTGAATGTTTAAATACTCCCCTCATTGCTTCCCCAAGGAACCGCTGACCTATAACTCAATGAGAGTCCCCATCAAAGTCCAGTTGCTCTGTAAACATCTGCAAACTGCATCAGTTGAAGATGTTCTCATGGTCACATCTGCCATGGACACACTTTCCATGCAAGGTGTCTCTGCAAATGTGTAGCCTAGCCCCCTTGATTTACAGTAAATAAAACACAACAAAGCAAAGCAAATGGAAATTCTTTCCACCAAAGCTCGTTTGGAGCAGTGAAATTTGTTGATAATTTCAGGAAATCACCTCCTGCTCCGTGGAACAGTAACCTCCGCTTCTTCAAACCCAGCACTGGATATCACTGTCCCTGAAATGCCCTTGGCTTCCCTCCCAGAGGGAGTTGGGCACTTGACCTTCACATTCCATGCCCCCACCAGTCACTGGCCCGATTGTTCCACTGCCTGCCTAGTGCCATGGGATTTCCCATCCATCCATGCCATCCTCTCCACTGGGTCTCTCAGCATGTCCACAGACTCCTTTGTGGGGTAGAACAGTCTGGCTGTTTGTAGACTTCCCCACACCTGTCAAGGTGCTCATAAACCAAAGGCCTTCCTAGTGAACAGTACCGCCTTCTTTGTGAGGGACTTTAGATCATGAATAGCAGCAGTTATTTATTTATCTATTTATTTTACCCAAATCCAGGATGCTGGTGAACACACAGGAAATGCTGCCTTTCCTTAATGGCTACCAGGCAGGGAACAATGCTGGGAAGTGTTTACCCCACAGGCTCTGTGCCTTGCCCCACTGGTCCTCTCGCTGTGTGCATGGATGCATCATTACCGCACAGCCCTGAGGCCTGGCGACTCACAAGCCCCGGCTGCGCCACCTTCTTACGACAACAATAGCAGTTTCCCCATGGGGATTCACACCTCCTCCCCTCTCACTCTGCTTGTTTTCAGGGAAGCTGACTCTGCTCTTTGAACTACAGCTTGAAGCACCTGACCCTGGCTAAGCTGGTCAGGGCAGCCGTCTCCCTCCCTGAAGCCCCAGTGACTGACATGAGGACAACACATGACCTGTGTGTGGCCGCCTGCACCCAGGAGGCCTAACAGTGGGATTTTGTTTGACTTTGTGGTAAGTGGGTTCTTCCTTCCCTGCTGAGTGTAAAGATGAAAAAGACATGAGGTCTGGGGCCCACCTGGAGCCTGTTTGAGAGCGAAGCCAAGTTATGGAGAGCATCAGAACTGAATCAAGAGACAGCAAGGAAGCCAGGCCTGGTGCACTTCCAGGTAGCCTGGAGGCTGAGATGGGAGGATCGCCTGAGCTCAGCAGTTTGAGGCTGCAATGAGCCATGATTTCACTTCTGAACTCCAGCCTGGGCAAAAGAGCGAGACCCTGTTTCTCAGAAAAAGAGACAGACAGCAAGAAGCAGGTGGGTTGTAACGTTGGAGTCCCTACACCAAGCAGAGCCTGATGCCCGCCCTTGCTCTGAACTTAGTTATGTGAACCAACCACCAGGCTAGTTGAGTTGGGTTTTCCAGCACTGTGCTCTTATCTATCCTCACTGATAGAAAAAAGCAACTCAATCAGTTCTCAGACCCACAGTCCCATGGCATTTCTTGACTGTTTCAGAAGTAACACCTCAAGGGCCATCTTGCAGAAAGTGGAGGACTTGCCCTCTGGACCTTAGAAGCAGCAGGCCACTCTTACAAATTCGAGGACAGCAGATGTCACGAGGACTGAAAATGGAGGCCAGCCCTGCCTCTGAAGATGCTGCAGTGGACTCACGTTCACAGGAGAAATTAGCTGTGACTTCCTTTCTTGGGATATAATCGGGCTCATCATTAAGCTATGGTCAGCCAGAGGTGTAGCTGTGCCCTGGACTGAAATCAGCAGTCAACTTGGATATGCTTTTTCTATCTTCATGAAGCACCTCCCCACTACCAACCAAATTTTCTGGGGATCCTCCTGGGACTTCTCATAAATAGAATTGATTTGAACTCAGAAAATCCTTAAATAGGCCAGAAAAACTCACTAATTAAATTTGTCCCATTAAAAAAACAAAACAAAACACACATACACACGCACGAAAAAATAACCCACATGATAGGAAAAAAATTTTGCAAATTATATATCTGATACAGAACTTAGATTCAGAACATATAAAGAACTCTTACAACTCAATAAGAAGACAGGTAACCCAATTAAAAATTCTTTTAAAAAAGAAAACTCAATTTAAAAATAAAGACAACCAAATTTTTATATAACTCAAAGTTTTTAAAGAAACAACCCTATTTAAAAATTCCAAAGGATTTGAATAAACATTTTTCCAAAAAGGTATGTAATTGGCCAATAAACAAATAAAAAGATGCTTACCACCATTAGATATTAGGGAAAGGCAAATCAAAACCAGCGTAAAGCAACTTCACATGACAAGGATGTGGTCAAACAGATAGAAAATAACAAATTGGAACCTTTATACATAGCTGATGGGAATGTAAAATGGTGCAGCTGTTTTGGAAAACAGTTTCACAAGTTTTCAAAAGGCTAGTTACCATATGACCTAACAACTCTACTCATATTTATATGTCAGCTACAAATAAAAACACTAAGTTCACCAAACAATGTGTGCATGAAAGTTCATAGCATCATTATTCATAAAATCAGAAAAAAATAGAAAACAACTCAAATGTCCATCAACTGACAAATAGATAATGAAGATGTGGTGTTAGGATATGCATACAATGGAAAATGAACCAGCGTAAGAAAGAATGACTTGATGACCCCTGCTACAATGCCGAGCAACCTTGAAAATGTTCTAAGTGAAAGAAGTCAGCAGGCCATGCTGAAGCAAGTCAGCATTCATTCAATATGATTCAACTTAGATGAAATACCCAGAACAGAAAAATGCATAGAGACAGAAGGTAGACTAGTGGCTGCCTAGGGCTGGGGGCAGTGGAAGGCAGAGTATCTGCTAATAGGAGGTTTCTTTGGGGGGGATCATGAAAATATTCTAAAATCAGATTGTGGATCTATTTACAAGATGTTGTGAATATACTCAGAACCACTGAATTGTATACTTTAAGTGGGTGAGGTATGTGAAAATTAAATGTCAGTAAAGCTGTTAAAAAAATTTTCATCCCAAAGCTACATTTTACCCAAGGCAAATGTTTGCTACCGCTTCTCTTTCTGGTCCCAAATAATTTCCAGCCATGTGTTCCAGTCAAGCTTCAGCAAAATTAAAGAACACCACAATTTACTCCAGTTACAAGCCACTGTGGAAATGCCCCAAACTTGACCATAAATTTTCCACCTAATCCCCATCATCTCATTCCCAGGAAAAATTAAATGTAAGATGAACTCCCCTTGCAAGCTGAAGTCCTAAGACATTGAAGTCTAAAGAAGTCACAGCCCACAATAAAATTCTTAGTTTACAAACAACTTCTCCCAAATTCTTATTTGACTCAGTCTGAGGCTCTCAGTCACTGAGACACCCCAGCCTTAGCGCATGCATGACAGTGCAGTGCCTGTGGCCCGTTTCTCACTGTGATTGGGCGTATTTTTTAAAGGTAGAAAATCCCAAAGTGCAGTTCCTGGATCAGCAGCAGCAGCACCACAGATTTTGTGAGAGATGAAAACCCCTAGGCCCCACCCCAGCCTGCTGAATTAGAAACCCTGGGGGCGTGGCTGAAGAATGTCTGTGTTCACAAGTTCACAAGCCGTGAGACAAAGTAGCAAACATGAAAAGCAGTGTGTGCTCATGCCTGCTTACAGCAAAATTTCAGAAAGCCCTTGATTCTGTGATGATGTGCAGCTCTCTGGAGGGATGCCTCGAAGACAAAAGAGGAGAGTGCCTGGGGCCCCCACATCTCTGGCCTGAGCCACTGTATTCCTTGAAAGATAAATGACCCAGGCTCCTAATCAGCTACTGCCCAGGGCTTGCTTCTTTGGGGGAGTTCATGAAGAGGACTCTTGCATGCACACTTCTGATAACTTTGGAGATCCTGCCACTGGACTAGAGACAAAACCTCCAGGCCTCTAATTAAAAGGCTGGTGTGTTCACAAAGATTGCTAACTCAACAGGAAACAGAGCAGAGGCTGATTGCATGGACTGAACTAATGGAGGCCTGAAGTGATTTTATGGCTTTTTATTGGAAATATTGCTGATTCTTTTTGTTTTGTTTTTCAGAATCAGGAGGATTTGTTCTTGTTGTTGTTGTTGTTCTTTGGGCTATTTATGGCCTTTAAGAATTAAGCATACCCTTGTAAATAGAATTTGAGGCATAAAGAAAATGATACATGTCCCTGGTCCTTGCCTGTTCCTGCACATGAGATAATGCCCGCTGGGGTTAGTGATGATGCTTCTGTTGGCTATAACCCGGTGGACTTTTACACCCAAACCTTCACGTGATTCTGCTTTAATGTAACTTCTGAGCAAGTCTGACGTGATTCTGCATTTACTGAACCTCTACACCTTGTATTGAAGCTGTGAGCTGAAACCCTATTTTGGAGCAGTCTAACAGAATTTCTCTAAAGGGCTGCTCTCAGGCTGTAGACCTTTCTGTATTCCTCAGTAAGACTTCTGAACACACTAACTTTAATTATTTTCAAGTTTGATTTTTTTTTTTTTTTAGCTCACGAAGCTATGGTAGGCAGTCTTCTTTGGCCCTGTGATCCCCATGTCCTGGTATTCATGCCCTTGTGCAGTCCCCTCCCCGAGAATGGGCTGGGCTTAGTGGCTACCTTCTGGTGAATAGAATGCAGCAGAAATGCTGAGGCGCACTTCCAAACCTGGTTATAGAAGACTGGCGTTCATCCTGGATGCTGTCTAACCATTGCTCAGGTCACTAACTGCTGTGTAGCAAGGACATTCAGGTAGCCTATGGAGAGAGACTCACATAACAAGGAACAAGGCTGCCGGCAGCCCAGGGAGAAAACGTGAAAGCGGGCTCCCTACCCAGCCCCGCCAAGCCTTCAGATGAGACTGCAGACTATGAAAGACCTTAAGCTAGAGGCACTCAACTGAGCTGCACTGGATTCCTGACCCATAGGAATGTGAGATAATGAATGCATATTGTTTTAGGCTGCTAAATTTTGCAATAATTCGTTACACCACAACATATAACTAATTTACATCGCGATGATTCTGATGCAGCCTAAAATTTAAGAGCCAGCTTTCATTTCAGGAATGGTCAATCACCAACTGAATCAGAGCTTCTCACTCTTCCCCTGGTCTTCCAGTAAGGCTCAGGTGATTTCTGATGATTTCACTAGCTCTTAGGTCCCTCCCCTTTCCTAACACTACAGGGCTTGTGTTACTCACCAAATTGAGTGATTTTCTTCCTGGCTTTCAGTTTGTCCTTGTGTTCAAGCCCCATTCCTTTCCTCTTCCTGCACAGTCCACTGCATTTTGCACAAGAGTGATCCTAAAGAAGGATATACATCAGTCACTTCCGGTCTGCTCAAGTCATCTGATGTTAAACAGGTCCTGTTTATTCTCCCACCCTGAGTGGGATAACGGCTTTCCATCAGGATGAGCCCTGACCTGAGACGCCTGTGGCTGACTCCCCTTTGCTGGGTCCCACCCCTGCTCATCCTCTTACTTTCCTGAGTTTGTCAAGCATGTCTTCTTGGAGCTGAATCCAACCTGCATCTTCACCTACAGTGTCCGTATAACCTGAGAACCCCCCGGTGAAGCTTTGATGATTTCAGGTTGGTGAAGCTGGTCAGAAGACCGGGCCTGGTTGCTAAAACTGTGGTTCTCACTCCTGAGAGTACAGAATGAGGCAGGATAAGGAAGGTTAGGGGTCTATACTGACTAGTCCCCTTGTGTGAAGCCCAGTGGGCTGCCTTCTCAACAGGCTCCTTTCGCTTGCACCCTCACCTGTCAGCACCTAACTCTTTTCCAAGGTAAGCATATCCTACATGGTACCAGCCAAATATTAGAGTCTTACAAGTTCCTGATACTCAGTACAGCTGGGAAAGAGAACAAAAGCCCCTTGTTCATGGTGCAGTTTCCCCAGTCTCCAGCCAATCAGCACCCAAAGCCCATGAAGATATTAGCTACAAATTCCTACCTTGGCAGGGGGACTAAGAACTTCTCTGGGGTCCCACCTGTGCAAGTAGGCTCAAGGTTTAGCTCATAGTGTCCTTTCCCTCATCTTAATAGTAAAAAACACATTCCTAGGTAGAGACTTTATGTGCTAATGATGCATGTGGTACATGTTACAGCATGCAGATGCTGAGTGCGTGCGCCAACCACAGGTCCGCCTTTGCGTACTCGACCTCACCAGTACTTTATGAATGTGTATGAACTGCTCCCATAAAGGGAATTCCCCTCACAGCACTAGCTGCTGTTTTTTCTTTTGAGCAGTTCACTCTGCCTCTCAGAGTGTAGCTTTTGCTTTGCAGCAAACTTCTTTGCCTACTTTTACTTTGGACTAGTTCTTAAATTATTTTGTGCGGTGAAGTCAAGAACCTGAACCAACACCTGTAAGAATCACCTGGAAGTTTTGAATAGATGCTGCTTTACAAGCCCCACCCAGACAACTGAAGTCACACACCCCAGGTGATTCCAACAGTTGTAGGAGGCAAACCTGCAAAAGTTCTTCCTGGGAGTCCTAAGGGCTCCTCTCAGATGCCAGTAGTTCCCTGGATTCCACCTGTACCTTGCCAACCCCTCAAGATGTCATTCTGGTCTGTCCTCTGAGGCCACTCTCCTCTGCCAACCCCTCGAGATGTCATTCTGGTCTGTCCTCTGAGGCCACTCTCCTCTTCATCAGTGAGATGCCTTTGGCCCCAGTCACTCTTTTTTCTTTCTTTTTTTGGTAGGGAGAGATCATAAGAATTTTGCTTTGTTTCTTTTTGTGTTTATTTGTACAAATTTATGGGGCACAGGTGAAATTTTGTTGCATTTATATAAATGCGTAGTGATCAGGTCAGGCTGTTTAGGGAGTCCATTACTAGAGTACAAAACATTTTTGTTTAACTATGGCCACTCTATTCTGCTGTCAAACATCAGATGTATTCCTTCTATCTAACTGTAACCCACTTCTCTCCATCCTCCCCCTTCCCTGAATCACCCTTCCCAGCCTCTGGTATCTGTCTTTCCACTTTGCACTTCTATGTGATCAGACTTTGTAGTTCCCACATATAAGTGAGAACATGCAATGTGTGTCTTTTCGTGTCTGGCTTATTTCACTTAAGATAGTCCCAATCACTATTTCTAATTCAGCAATAGCTTAGGTGTCTCTCACTTTTTGAGTGCCCCCAGCAAGAGAAATTGAATTAAGATTGGTCCCCACCTCCCTCTCTCCCAGCCTTCAGAACCACATTGTGCTTTGTATCAAATTGGTCCTGGTCCTTAAATTAATAGGGGAGTGTCTCTCTTCTTGCTGAATTAGTCAGTGTATTGATATGGTTTGGCTGTGTCCCCAGCCAAACCATATTGAACTGTAATCCCCATAATCCCCATGTTGAGGAAGGGAACTGGTGGGAGGTGACTGGCTCCTAAGGGTAGTTCTCCCCATGCTGTCTTAGTGATAGTGAGTTCTCACGCGATCTGATGGTTCTATAAATGCTTGACAGTTCCTTCTTTACACACACTCTCTCTCCTGCTGCCATGTGAAGAAGTCCTTGCTTCCCCTTCCCCTTCTGCCATGGTTGTACATTTCTTGAGGCTTCCCCAGCCTCAAGTCAATTAAACTGTGAGTCAATTAAACCTCTTTCCTCTGTAAATTACCCAGTCTCAGATATTTTTTTTTCTTTTTTTTTTTGAGATGGAGTTTCATTCTTGTTGCCCAGGCTGGAGTGCAGTAGCTCGATCTCGGCTCACTGCAACCTCCGCCTCCCGGGTTCAAGCAATTCCCCTGCCTCAGCCTCCCAAGTAACTGGGATTACAGGCACCTGCCACCAGGCCCAGCTACTTTTTGTATTTTTGGTGGAGACGGGGTTTCTCCATGTTGGCCAGGCTGGTTTCGAACTCCTGACCTCAGGTGATCCACCCATCTCGGCCTTCCAAAGTGTTAGGATTACAGGTGTGAGCCACCATGCCCAGCCTTAGGTGTTTCTTTATAGCAGTGTGAGAACAGACTCATACATGTATTAACTCAGTTTCTCCAGAGAAACAGAGCCAATTGGATGTATATATATATATATATATATACACACACACATCTATATAGAGACATTGCATCAATAGGATATATATATATTATGTACACACAAATATAAAGTTGTACATATATATGAAATATATGCATATTATATGTTATATACATATATTAAGATAATATATTTATTAAGAGAATGATATGTGTGTATATGTATATAAACAGATTTATTGTAAGGAATTTGTTTATGTGACTGTAGGGCCTGGCAAGACCAGGATTTGTCAGGCAGGCAGGATATGCCACAGTCTGAAACAGACTTCATTTTTCTTCTGGAAATCTCAGTTTTTGCTCTTAAGTCCTTCAACTAACTGAATAAGATAAGCTACATTATCTAAGGTGATTTTCTTCACTGAAAAATCAACCGATTATACATGTTAACAATATCTACAAAATGCCCTCACAGCAACACACAGATTGGTGTTTCACCAAACTGGTGCCACGTCCTGATCAAAATGACGCAAAAAATTTAGCCATCACAGCTGGTTTCCTCTCTCTTATTTTTATTTTTCCTCTGTTCCTGTTTTGAAAGTGAAACTGAAGCATGTTTCCCAAAATGCTCTTGTTCCTGCTTAATTTCCCAAGCAAATACAGTTTGTAGGAACAGAATGTCCAAAGCATGGGTCCTTCCATTCACCTTCCCAGCCTTTTTCTCAGTGATACCACTGGGATGAGAATACAATCTCTTCATAAGGAAAGCAGGGCATGGGCAGTGGAGCTCAAAGCCTCTGTGGCTACAGCCCTTTGCTCTCATCTCCCTGGCCAGGCATGACTCACTCGGCCACACCCAGCTGCCAACAGGCTGGGAACTGGTGTCCTGGGGGATGGTACTGGGCAAAATCACAGCTCAGTAGTTTTGTTGCTAAACAAAGGAGAGGGAGTAGGTGGGCCCAACTTTTATTCACTTAAGTAAAAGTACGAAGAGTGTCTCTGCCTTCTATATTCTGTAAGTTATACTTCATTGTTTATGAAATGAAACAGAACTGACCTTATGTGAATGCAAAATGCACCATCACATAGATGTGATTTTTAAACTCAAGCAGATAATCTCTACCTTCATAAAATACCTTCCTGCTCTAATCTGTCCTGGACCCATCACCGTGGGCTGTGCACAGTCTTCTCCAGGGAAATACCCATTAAAATGTTTCTTCTCTCCCCTCCTCCAGTCTTCCAGCTCCTTCTAGCACCACCTCTTGGTGTAGGGCTCAACACGGAGCAGCTGGCAGGAATGTGGCTGCCCAGTCCCACGGCCAGCATCACAGAGCAGAGATGAGAGGGGCAGTGTTCAGCCAGGAGAAAGCAGTCCCTAGTCATGGAACAGTGTCATCACAAAGACTTGTCATCTGTTCAAGAGACACGAATTTAAACTTCCATCTGCACACAAGCAAATTCAGAATAGCTAAAACAATCTTGAAAAATAAAAACAAAGTTGGAGGGCTCACATTTTCTAATTTTAAAACTTACTATAAAGGTACAGTAATCAAAGCAGTGTAGTACTAGCATAAAGAGTATGGCGTAGAATAAAGAGCTTGGAAGTAAACCATCACATACACGGTGCAGTAATTTTTGACAAGGGTATCAAGACCAATGGTGGGGAAAACACAGTGTTTTCAACAAATGATATCAAAAAAAATGTGTATTCACATGCAAACACTAAAGCTGGACCCTTACCTTATACCAGATACAAAAATTACCTTAAAATAGATTAAAGACCTAAACATAAGAGCTAAACCTATAAAACTGTTAGAAGAAAGCATAGGAAAAAATCTTCATGACATTGAATTCTACAAAGATTTCTTTGATATGGCACCACACACATAGGCAACAAAAGAAAAACTAGATACACTGGACACATCAAAGTTGAAAACTTTTACAGCTCTAAAGACACTATCAAGCTGGGCACAGTGTCATGTTCCTATAGTCCCAGCTACTTGGGAGGCTGAGGCAGAAGGATCACTGGAACTCGGGAGTTTGAGATCTGTCTGAGCAACACAGCAAGACATCGTCTCTAAAAATCATCATAATAATTGTATTAGTTCATTCTCACACTGCTGTGAAGACATACCTGAGACTGGGTAACTTATAAAGAAAGAATTTTAATTGGCTCATGATTCTAAAGGTTGTACAGGCTTCTGCTTCTGGGGAGGCTTCAGGAAACTTACAGTCATGATGGAAAGTGAAGGGGAAGCAGGCACGTCTTCACATGGCTGGGAGGTGTTGGAGGAAGGTGTTATACACTTTTAAACAAGCAGCACTCGGGGGATGATGCTCAAACATTAGAAACCACCCCCATGATCTAATCACCTCCCACCAGGTTCCTCCTTCAACACTGAGGATCACAACTCTGCTCTGGGATGCTGGCCCTGGGACTGGGCAGCCACATTCCTGCCAGCTGCTCCCTGTGGGGCCCTATACCAAGAGGTGGTGCCAGAAGGGAGATTTGGGTGGGGACACAGAGCCAATCCAATGTAATATAATAATAATAATAATAATAACATAAATCTCAAATCAATAATAATAATGTAATATAAATAGTAATATAAGATCCAAAAGGGCGCTGGTGCTATCAGCAGAGTGAAAAGACAATGAACAGAAAAGGGGAAAAATATTTGTAAATTACATATCTGACGTGGTTAATATCCAAAATATATAAGGACCTCCTACAACTTGCCCAAAAAAATAAATAAATAAATAAATAAAACAGAGCAAACAACCTGACCAAAGACAGGCAATAGGATTGAATCAGTGTTTCTCCAAAGAAGATACATGCACACCCAGTACCCACGTGAACAGATACTCGGCATCACTCATCATTAGGGAAACACAAATCACAGCCACAGTGAGATACCCTGTTACACCCACGGAGGTGGCCATTATTGAGGACGTGTAAAAATTAGTACTCTTTTTCACTGCTGGTGGGAATGTAAAATGGTGCAGCCACTGTGGAAAATGTGTAATAGTTACTCAAAGAATTAAAAATAGAACTACCATTTGATTCAAATTCTACTTCTGGATATACACTCAGAAGAAATGAAAGCAGAGACTCAAACATTGTATTTGCATATCCATGTCCAGAGCAGCATTGTTTACTCACGAGAGGCAAACGGAACCAACCCAAGCGTTTGCTATGGATGATGACTGGATTAACAATGTGCAGCACACACACAACAGAATATTCAGTCTTATAAAAGATGGAAATCCTGACATTTGCCCCAACATGAATGGACCTTGAAGACATTATACTAAGTGAAACATACCAATCACAAAAAAAAATAAATACTGTCTGATTTCATGTATATGACGTAACTCAAATAGTCAGATTCATAGTGACAGAAGATAGAATGGTGGTTTCCAGGGGCTAAGGGTAAGGATAATGATAGTTATTGTTTAATGGGGCAGAGCTTCAGTTTGGGAAGATGAAAATGCTCTCTAGATGGATGGTGGCGAAGTTGACTCAACAATGTGAATGTACTTAATGCCACTGAGCTATAAACTTAAAAATTGTTTAAATGGTAAGTTTTTTATTATGTATATTTTGCCATTGAAAACACCTTTACATTAGGCCAAATTACTTTTTCCCTTGGAGTATTTCTTGCATCCGTCACATCCTTTTCAGTAGTAACAGGCATGGAAGTCTCCCTTTACGCCAGGAAGAATTTCCTGATTGGAATTTCTTTCCAAGAATTTCCAAGATTGGAATGGGCAGAGCCTTCTAGTGGAAGCCATCAGGGTTTGGAACACAGACTTACCCCCAGGCAACAGACCCTACTCTCTTCATGCAGGGTCCTGCTGGGCTGGATCCAAAGGCGTCCCAGTGAGGGGCAGGAGCGACGCTGGGCTCTTCCAGTGAGAGGAGTGCTTTCAGTTCTCGGAAGCAACCACAGCTTGTTGGGGTGCAGGCTGGAAGCTCTGATGGACAGATGTCCGTGCAGTAAGTGAAGCCCTCCTGTGCGTTGCTCTTCTAGGGATGCATTCATTGAATCAAAGGGTCCTGGGCCAGGAGAGCTCAGAAAGACCCTTGGATCATCCATTCAGTGGTTTCCAAAGGCCAGCCTGCAGGAGGCGCTATGGCTGTGAAAGATCTGGTTCCCAGGCCTCGCTGCGGACATTGCGTCTATCAGGTAAGGCTTCAGAATCCACATAAACATCTATGGATTAAGCTCCCCAAACGGCTTAGAGGGGCAGTCAGATTTGAGAATTGTTGGCAAGGAAAGACAAACAAGTCCACTAGAAGTATTAATTTATAATTTGTAGTTGGAGGATTTCAGCTTGAGTCCTATAGGGCTCTATGGTCTCCCTGTCACCAAATAGTATAGTCTTTGGCTGTCTCTTCCAGGCCGCAAGCCAACATGGGGACCAGCCACACTTCCAGGACTCTGATACCCTTTTAAGGACAAAGTAAAACACAAAAGGCGCTAGGGCAGAGTCCACATGACCCAGGGCTGAGCTCAGTGCTCTGAACTTTCACCAAGGAGTCTTTTGTTGTGTTTTGTTTTTTTCGTGTGTGTGTGTGTGTGTGTGTGTGTGTGTGTGTGTGTGTGTGTGTACGCAAACCAGGGGGAGTAAGCATTGCTGTAAATTCAGTTTTTCTGAAACAATCTTGCAATCTCATGACAATGTGCAAGCCCTGTAGAAAAATACTCTGAAACAGAGTAAGGAACAGAGAGATGGGGTGCAGGCTGGGGAGCCCCGCAGGCACATTCTACAGACTAGAATTTGACTTCAAAGACACTAGCCTTAAGCTCTTGAAACGTGGGGCAGTGGATGAAGCATCCTCCATGATTATCTTGGACCATTTAATCTGGTAAACCTAAAAAATGTGCCACAAATTACTCCCCACATGACCCACTGAGTTTTCTAGGAGCTTCCCTCCTTCTCATCCACTCCCCAACTGAGAGTCTATGGTGGAGCACCCCCTAAGGAGCAAGTCCCCTCTCCCCACCCAATCCTTCTACCCCTGGTCCCCAACCACGTCTTTTGAGCCTGATAGTTTCTGTTTGAATTCAAGAGGATGCAAAAAAAGTTACAAAAAAAAAACCACCTTATTTTATGATTATCAAAGTAACGTCTGCACATGATAGAAACTGCAGATGAGCTTAAGACAAAAAGCCAAGTCTCCATCTGCTCCAAGCCTGTATTTCAGTCCACAAGAGCAGCTTGCTATGTTCCAGTTCTCCTGGTGTCTTACCTCACAGCTTGCCTAGACCATAGGCCATAGGCCTACCCAACAATAACTGCATTTGCCCATTTCAGAGAACATGTGTCCAGCCTCTGATATCAAGGATCACAATCGACCTATCCAGGTATAACCCCACCTCCAATATTTGGTATTTAGATTTAAATATTTTTGTGGGTTATCTTTTATCTTGGACCACTATATATGGACATTGAAGAAATATATTCCAAATCTAATCCCTTAGCCTGAAATCACATGGATTGTGGTGAGGCTTAAGAAAGATATTAACATTTCAAGAATCACTGATGTGTCTGGAAAAGTAAAGAAGGTGGAAAATAGACTGAATAGGTTTTTGTCCCCCAAAAGGAAGTATTGTCTCTGGCATTGGTTTACTGCTTATGGTTTCAAAATAAGTGCCAATGTTGGACACTTGAGGTTGATCTCTAAATAACACTAATTGAAGAAGTGGAAAATTTGGCCGAATCAAAGGAAAGTATTGCAAGAGATTCAGAAGGACTCTGAATGGAATCATTCCCAGGAGAAAGCAGCCGCTGTCCATGCCTGAACAACCACGAAAGAAGGCAGAAAGAACACATTTGTCAAACTGGCCAAATCTAAAGAGAATGTTTTAAAAGAAGTAGAGGTAAACATTGCCCAAAACTGTCAAAATGGAAAGTATTGAGAACACTGTGATCAGTGTATACAAAATGGTCAGAGGCAGGACAGCCCCAAATACCCTGTACAGAAGGGCTCGCAGTGACAAGGGGCCATTGTGACAGAAAGTAGAGTGGTTGGCACGAAAGGTTTTGTGGGTCTCAGCTGATGATTACATCTGGCACTCATCCCTGATTTTATTATAAAATAAAACTTGCTCCCAATAGAGAAAAAGAGGAACCCTGAGACTGTTTTGACCTTAGAATGAGGACTGGGGATAGTGGGTCTTCTAACAGCAAACAGTCAAATCATACTGTAAGAGGTCACATGGTGTGACTGCATATGACCTCTAGGCTAAGCTTGATCCAAAACCATAGGCGAGGAAAGGGGTCTTAGGAATACTGAGGTACATCAGGTTTCCCAGCTGCAAGGAAGAACACAAGGATATGAGCCCAAGCATCTCAGCACTTCAAAATGAAGCCTGGGAAAGGAGTTTGGTTGTCAGAGCCTTTCGAAGAGGCAATCATTATATTTAATTCTCCAGAAGAAACTCTTTTGAGTTCTGATCCCAACCTGACTTGGACCAAAAGTCTAAACTAAAAGCCGAACAGTAAATGCAATCCCATTTCTGTGCCTTGCCTACACCGCAGGGAACCTGGTAATTGCGGACTAGCCATGGAATCCTCTGGTCCTCTCCTTTGCCTGCCTGCCATGGTGGGAGCTTGGATATTTGGGCCCCTCCTTAGCTCCTGTGCCACCTGCCTTCTGAGAAGGTTGGTATCAGCAAGCCTGGCTCATGCGGGAGCTGGCCCCAGAACCGGTGATGAGAATTTGCAGCACAAACACCATTTCTGGAGGGCCTGGTCCTGCTGGGTCTCCTGCCAGTGCCTTCTGTACATCTCCCAACTCATCTTCATGACAGCTCCGTGAAGGAGATACAGGAGTCCAACTGAACAATTGTGGAAACAGAAGCTCACATAAAGCAGAAATGTACCCCCAGGAAATGCAATAGCAAGAGGCGCAATTGAGACCTGAACTCGCATGTGCCCAACTCCAAAGACCTCCTCAACTCCTGCTTTGCCTCCTCCGTGGGGTCCATAAACCGTATGAGTCATCTAAAAACTCCAGTCTCTACAAATGGAGCCAGTAAGGGTACCATTTCCTTGCAATCAGTCAGGATCACCCCACTTATCCCGTCTCCAGTTCTGCACTCCCGCCTCTCAGTGATGGACACCTGGTTCCTCTCCTTACTCTTCAGGACAAGTGCTTGTCTACATCAAAAGGGTAATTTCAACTTCCCAGGAAGACAAGCTGCCTGCAAGAACAAAACTCATGTTCTCAAGGAATGAGGGAAGGGGGTGAGCTTGCAGGGTGAGGTGCTTGTGATGATAACAGTAACATCAATAATAATGGCCAATACATGAAGCCTTTCCAAAAAGCTGGAATCCAAACTGGACCATATGCCCCAGAGAGAGGATCTTAGCACAGAGCAGCGGCCCGAGGATGAGAGGGTGTGGCCAGGAGTCAGGGTCTAGAACCAGGGAGCAGACTCCACGTATTCTAGCAGGCAGGGCGTAGGAAGTGTGTCTAGCCTTGGGATGTGCCCAAGCATTTTTCTCCCTTTCCTGGCCAACATCAAACAATGGCCGTCTTAGCCCAGGCCTGTGCCTGCTTCATACAGCCAGTACAGTGGAAGAGAGACTCAAAGGCAACCAGCATGTTTTTGGGAAACGGGACTATGATAGAAATGCTGTTGGAATCAGAGGGTGAAGAATGAACTGCTTGATCGTCAATGCTGGAAAAGCCAGCCGTGCACCCAGGCAGTGGGAGAGAGGATCGACCCTGGGATTCCGACCTCGCACCACACACACTCAGCCTCCAGCTGGATTACACACCTACGTGTGAACAGCAAAAGAAAGAACATGGTGAAAGAGAACATAGAAGAGCATAGGAAGACTGTTAAAATAAGAAACACAAAAGCACAAACCCTAAACAAAAACATCGATACATTAAACTGTCGTCAATTTTTAAGAAAAGTCTATAGGGTGAAAGAAATCAGGCCACATGTGGTGGTCACTCCTGTAAGCCTAACACTTTAGGAGGCCGAGGCGAGAGGATCACTTGAGCCCGGAAGTTCAAGACCAGCCTAAGCAATGTAATGAGACCCCGTCTCAAAAAAGAAAAAAAGAGAAAAACGAAAATCATCAGCACAGAGATCCCTAATAAAGCCGAAAGGAGGTTACCTCGTATGTCTGCCATTTTCTTCCTGGTGCCTACCCTGGAGAAACTCTCACACATGTGCACATGAAAACCCAGACAAAGGTGCTTGTTGCAACCCCAGTTTAAGAGGAAATGAGTGGAATCAACCAGTGTAAAGTCAAGTCAGTAGAGATTGCTTTAATCGTCAGGAGGGCCTGACCCTGCAAACTCCACCCCATTTCACCATCCCCAATTAAATCGGGAAGGACTAATTAACTACAATCTGTGAGGACAAGGTCCAAGTGATTTAAGCAAAACAGTGATAATGAAGGAGCTAGAGAGACAAGTGTCAACACAGCTGAATCTCACAAATACGATTTGAATAAAAACATCCAATTGTAAGAAATGCAGTCATTATTATTTATACAAAATGCTGAAAACATATATAAACAATATATACTATTTTGGTTGACTGTTTCCATGTGAGGCTTAAATGAGTCAAAGAGTAGAGTAGAGTGCCTAAGGCAGTCTGCCCAGCAGGAGCGAGGCTGATATGAATTCTAGTCATTGTCGGCATCCTGGGAAACAAAGCAACACCGGCTGGTTTAAGCCACAGGGTATCTGGAGTTTCTATTATGTTGAAACCCACATTTCACTTAGAAAAAGTGGAATCCTAGGCTGAGGCGGAGGATCCCTTGAGGCCAGGGATTCCAGAGCAGCTTGGTCAACAGAATGAGACTCCATCTCTTCAGAAAATGTTAAAAATAAAAAAGAAGTGCTATTATAATATTTGTTTAACTCTTTTATTTATTTCAATTAACTTTTTTAAAAAGCTAACATACTTAGGAAAGAAAACACTGGGCTGCGTTTGAGGGGAGAGGATTCGGTGGGGAGCACAGCAGACGCTTAGCAAAGGCCAGCAAATGGGAGGGCTGCGGAGGACCACTGGGGCAGCACTTCCTCTTCACAGCAAAGCTCCCTGGCCCGGGGCGGCACCCCCGACTTAGCCAGGGCGAGGGACCTGCGGGACCCACAGGAGGGAGGAGGAACAGCCCATGGGACTTCAGATTTGCTCGAAGTACGAGTGACCCCTGATTTAGGCCTCATACATGTAGCGGTAATGTTTGTATTTTTATTTCTCCTTTTGTCATTTTAAATTCAATTGTTATTCCTCTTTTTCAGTTTAAATTTGCCATAAGTCTATATAAGATCAATTCCTTAAATTATTGAAACTCAAAGTCAGCTGAAGACTGAGCTAAGCAGAACCTCCCAGGTGGAAAACCTGGAGGAGAGGAGGGAGGCGTGGAGAAGGCCCTGGAATTCACTGGCAGCCCCCCAGCTGTGCCTTTGATGAGTGCTGGGGCTCCTCCCTGCCCTTGCTGTCTTCCTTTGGTCTCCTGGACACCACCTTGTTTTCCAGCGCACAGACCAGGGAATGCTGGCTTGTCTGGGGAGCCTCCCAGGGAAAGCAGGAGGAATGGGAGGGGACTGAGGGAGTGAAGCGGAAGCCCAGCAGGTGATCCTGAAAGGGTCAGGCCCCAGGCCCCGAGGAGCCTGGCCCAGCTTGAAACAAGCAGTGAGCAAAGTCGCGCAGGACCTTTAGAGGATGTGGCTGAGTAGGCAGGCAGTGGGGGACATGAGCCAGATCCTGGGGAGAGCACCCAGCCACAGAGTCCGTGTGAGCTGGGGAGAGTGTCCTGTGTCCCAAGAGTCAGTGGGCTTCCCCTGACCCACCACCTGATACTCAGCTTCACAGAGAGGGGCCGATGGCTTGGTCCTGGTCGTTGCTAGCATTCTCTAACCATTCAAAGCAATGCATTCAGAAATACAGGGCCTCGGTTCACCGAAAGCAGGTCCATTTCAGTGAGGAGTCACTGGGACCTTCCTATGAGACCACACGGGTGCTCGGTGCCAGTGCCAGGGACACAAAGAGGGCACCGCACCAGTCCCAGCTGCCCCGGAGACAGGCCAGCGAGGGCCCAGGACGAAGCCGAGTGAGACAGAACTCTTGCAAGGGAACTCAGGAGAGAAAGCCTCCCAGACCTGAGACCTGGGGGCAGCCCCGCAGAGAGCTGTGAGCTGTGGCTGTGGGCTGGCCAGTCAGGCCCTCCAGGCCCTCTGGTTTCACTCTGGCCTTAACAACGTGTTGACCTACGTCCTTGGGGCTCCGCACCCTTTATATTCCCGTCTCTCTCCACCTGGCAAGGGTGGCCACCCCGGGCCACTGGGGATTCAACCAGAAAATAGACACACTTGTAAGGGTCCATGGTGTCTGCATGCCTGTGATCCCATGTCTGGGTGTGGAGATCTCCTGTCCCCTCCTTGGCTGCACAGTGAGGACAGAGCTGGTGCCCAGGACCAGAAACCACTGCTCGTGTAAGAACAAGTGTGGGCACTCCCTTGGAGTGCACATGGATATCTGCCCTCAAAATGGTGGAGGACCCACTGGCGATTGGCAGGGTGCCTCAAGTTTGCTGGCCCCTCACCTTGCAAGGTGAGAGTGACCTCTGTGGGCATTGCAGGCGTCTCTTGGGACACTCACAGCTATCCAGGTGTCAGGATTCTAGTTCTCTCAGCTCCTCATGGCCTGCTCATCTAACACCCATGAAGGCATTTCTGTAGTCGCTGACACCCTCTTCCCAACTCCACATGCACCACCACTCTCCAGCTAAGAAGCCACATTCCTTATGCTTCAGCCGCAGTTCCAGTGAACTCCACGCCGTCAGATGCAGCCCCCTGGGGTGGTGATTGGTGGTACATCTGGCTGCTTCCTGGAATGGTCACATTGAGTTGCTTTTTCTTTGCAAATGGGGTCTAGAAACAAACTCTTATTCTTTATCACCAGCCATGCTGTCTGAGCCTGCCCCCCATCCTGTGTGCCCCGCAAAAGCCATTCTCATCCCCCGACCTCCGTGCCCCTCCAGGCGAGTCACTTCTCACTGTGATTTGGTCTGTATGCACTCCCCAGGAAGTATTCTGAACCTGCACCACTCCCGTTTTCAAGATCGGGAACACCACCATCCTCTGGAAGCTGGTGAGAAATGTAGGTTCCCCGGCCCTGCTCACAGCTTCTGGGTCAGAATCTTTGGGTGGGGGAACCAGGAACTTGCTTTTTAACATGACTTCAGGGGATGCTGGTTTCTTCGGAAGTTTACAAGGAGCTGTGGATAAACATCGAAGGCATGTTTCACAGGGACAAAGCTTTTATTAAGTCTGGTCTGGGAAGAGCGCATTATTCAGTTTTTTCAGAGCCCCGTTCGCTGCTGGAGTTGCAGGCTGTGAGGGTCTTGGTCCAGAACTCACGACTGTGACGCTGAGCTGTGCCGGCTGTGGCCACAGGAGGGCACCCGTGACGACCAAATGGGCGCACCTCAGCCAACCCTGGGGGCTCTTCTTCCTCTCTCAGGCTCTCCAGTGCTCCGGGTACAGGCGTCCACCCGTCCTCGAAAAGCCTTGGAGGGATGGGGGCAGCCATAACCAGCCAGGCCCCCGGCCCAGCGCTTGGCAGGACGTCCTTGGGCTGGGAAGCTGCGCTCAGGGAGGCGCAGAGAACCGGGTTGAGGACGCCTGCTCTCTGTTTCCTCAACCCCTGTCTCTGACCCCCAGGCTGGCGTCCCGCTCTGGAGACCTTTAGCGTAGGGGGAGGGTGGGGGGGGGGGCAGACACCTCCCGGACCCCCTCCTCTCTCGAGAGGCCAAGCGCTTCCCCAGCTCACCCACGACCCTAGCACCCACTGTCACCGTTTCCATCCTTTTCGCCTCTGCCTTTCCACGGCTCCTCCCTTCCCATCCCACTCCCACTGCTGTGTCCTGGGGTCACTGTCCTCACACCTCTCGCACGTGTACTCCCGTTCCGGGGTCTGACTCTGGGGTGCCCCGTGGAGGTCTCCTGCCCGCGGAGGGGCTGGGCTGCTGGGGCTGGGGCTCATGCCCGGGGCACCCTCTCTCCTATTGCCCATCCTTCCCAACCCACCTGGCCGGGTGTTCACGTCCCTCTCCCCTCAACAGGAGGTGATATAACCGGCTTTGGAGGAAGGAAGCTTCTGTGTGGGAGAGACAGGGTGTAACCGAAGCGAGGAGGCCTGGAGGGGGCGTGTCTGCACCAGCAGGTCAATTTAAGGGCCAGACCTGAGCCTGGGAGGCTCCAGCGGGCGCCAGGGCTCTGAAGGGCAAAGGCAGGGGCTGCTGCGCCCTGCACCAGGTCGAGCCCGCAGAGGAGGGCTCTGCCCTGGGCACTGTCACTGCTCCTCATGGGCCTCCAGCTCCTGGTGACCTACGCCTGGTGTTCCGAAGAGGAAATGCGTAGTGATAATAAAATGGTCCAGGATCCTGTGTTCCTGGCCGCAGTGGAGTTTGCCTTGAACACTTTCAACGTGCAGAGCAAGGAGGAGCATGCCTACAGGCTGCTGCACGTCCTGAGTTCGTGGAGGGAGAACAGAAGCGACAGAAAGGTTGGTGACCACGTCCTCTCTGGCCTGGCCTTCTCCGTCTGCCCCTACGTGAGGGACCAAGGCGTCTGGTCTAGGAGACTTGGTTCACCATCTGCAGTCCACACTTGGATAGTCCAGACCTAATTACAGTAGTTTCAGTTCTGGAAAACATTGAACTCAGAGATTGTTTTAAATCAGGTAAGTGTCTGTTCATATGCAAGATGTATTTTTCAATCTTCATGATTTTTATGACATTGTATAACTGAAGAGTGACTTCAGAATAAGGACTTCTAAGGAGATGAAGCTGACAAGAAGGGAAAATGACTAAAAAGACCAACATTCTAAGGTCATAAAATGAAAATAGAAAAGCAAGGGAACACACACACACACACACACACACACACACACACACAGGCAGAGAACAGTGAGAATTTGGGGGCAATAAGGAACACCATCAGTCCCGAGAGGCCACTGTGAGAAGGTCAGTTCTCTGATTTCCACCTTCGCTGGGCTCCTTGTTCTGTCTGCACTTAATGAACTGAAGGCTGATTTACACTCTTCCTCAGTCAATGGCCCTTCATCGTAAAATGCTTGCCTTTTTGATGAAATCATTAATGCAGTCGGGAATACACAGTTCATCTGGGCTGCAGGCATGAACAATTGAAATGCGCTCTTAATGCAGCACTTCTGGTTCCGGGGGCGAAGGAGCATTAGTCTTCCTTTCTCAGCGCCAAGAGGGTGAAAGAAGGGCAGATGGACTCCAGTGCTGCACAGAGCTTAAGCTCCGGGAAGACTGTGCAAGACCCTGGCTGGTTCTCTGCCCCGTGGGGTGGAGTCTTCACTGCTATCCTCAAGATTGCAATGCTTGTACAGAGGAATTCTCCTCCTTGCTCATTTGCTGCCTCCTCCCAGGAGCGTTAGAAGCCTGATGCAACCCTCAGAGGGACATCTGATCAAGTAATGGTGTCTGATAAGATTCATGCTGGAACCTTGGAAGTCTCAGTGATTGAGATTGGCTAGACCTCATGCTTCTGTTTTCCCAGAGCTTTGCTTGATTCTCTAAGACCTCAGTGTAAGCCTCTGTTCTTAAACTGTTAGAATAAAATCTAAGCTCCTTACTATGGTCTGTAAGTCTTAAATGACTGTGAGTCCTAAAAGCCTTCCACGTGGCTTCCTGGATGTGGCAATCCCAGAGTCAGTTTGGGGGCTGGGAGGAATGCGTGGATGGGGAGGGAGGGTATGGAGTGGAATGAAATAGAATGGAGTGGGAAGGCGAGCAAGGAGAATGTCAGTGTGCACTCAGCAATAGGGCGGATGGTGTTGCTTGAAGCCGTTTTCCTAGGGTTTGTGCCTGTGTGTAGTGAGAGCGCTGTAGGTCATTTTTCTTGCCGGAGGTCAGGTGGAAGTTTTGACAACAGGCTGTAGATGCAGCTCCCTCTGTCCCAGGGTTGAGGGTACCCTGAAAACTCTTGGAGATCCAACAATTTCCTGGACACGCGACTCTGTCCTCTGGGAATGCAGCTGCAAGATCAGAGGCCTGCTGAGAGTGATGCTGGAGTCTCACAGTGGGAGAGGGGGGTGGGTAGAGGTGGACAATGTGTTAGTGGGGTCTGACTCTGCCTGCGCCCTCCCCAGCCCCACCACGCCCACCTGCTCTTTGCTCTTAACTACTCAGTGTAGAGAAGATCCCTTGGGTTTTACCTCCAGTGAGCTGATGCCAGGCCCATGAGCAAGCTCTCAAATGCAGTAGAGTGTTGGGGCCTCTCCTACACAAATGGCATCTTCACGAGCAGCTACTTAGGGGCAGGAAGACAGTGGGTCCAAGTTATCTTTTTCTTTCCAACAGTGGCGAGGTAAGATGGTGTTCTCCATGAATCTGCAACTTCGCCAAACCATATGTAGGAAATTCGAAGATGACATTGAAAATTGCCCTTTTCAAGAAAGCCCGGAGCTGAACAATATAAGACAGAGCACCAGCTTCTCTCATGTCCACAGCTGTGGATGTTGTGTGGGGTGTGGTGTGGGCACAGGAACAGCTGACAAAGCCATACTGAGGGACAAAGGCAAGTGAGCCCACAGCAGGCTCTACCAGGCTGCCTTGCCTGTGCCTTAGTGGGGAGCCCAGTGAGGCAGGAAGCCCAGGGATTCACTTTCAGGTGCCTGGCCAATCTTAGTTTCCTTACTCTGCCCTCTGACACCATTGCAGCTGTCTGCACGTGGGCCACATGGCCTTCAGAACCTTCTCTCTGGTCTTCCTCTTTACTTCCTCATGCCGTCTAGAGAAAGAGCCTGGAGACAATGGTGACAATGTCTATGGGTACCATTCTCAGGGTTTTCCTACCCTGCCCTAGACTCAAAAGTGGTGGAGGCTGAGAAGAAGCCCCCTACCTGACTCTCAGGCGCTGCAGCGCTGCAACACGTGCTCCAGGGGATGAGCTCCAAGCGTGTGGGGTTCGTTCCCAAGTGAGATCCCTCGGAATTGAGTCTCACCATATGGTAAGCTTGAGCCCGGACACAGTTTCCCGTTGGAGGCAGTCGAGCTATGGGAAAGCCAGAACTGCAATCAAAGGATATATGAAAATAACTTTACTAGACAATGATGTGATGCCTATGTGGTCTGAGAAGACAGTGTGTCTGTTCTGTTTTGCTAAGAAAGAGGTGTTTAATTGTGTTAAAAAGCTATTTTCTGTTCCTGTTTTTTATGACTTTGTTTACCCACTATTGTGAGGTCCTATGCTTTTCTTCTGACTACTGTTTACTAAGATAATAGGTTTACTGCCTCTCTGGTGCCTTGTATAGGATCATTAACATTTTAACTATAGGTCTGCCCTCCCGGATAATGACAACCATCTGTATGTCTTTAGGGTACCTGATTGTGTTTTTAGTTTTGCCATTTTTCTTATCTGCTACCTGAGCTTGTATCCCGAGAACTTCCTGTTCCCTTTCATGTATAAGACAATGGTATTTGCTTCTGTAATTACTATAGGCAAAAAT
>CAUYQU010006236.1:0-17732 GCA_963574635.1 Cheracebus regulus
TCTTTCTTTCTATCTTTCATTCTTTTTTTCTTTCTTTTGCTGTTTCTTTCTCCTTTTCTCTCTTTTTCTAAAATCTCTTCCTCTTTCTTTCTCTTTCATTTTTTTCTTTCTTTTGTGGTTTCTTTCTCCTTTTCTAAAAAAAAAAAATAAAAAAAAAAATTCTGGAATGGAAAATAAAGAGAATACAACTAACACGGCATGCTACAAAGGTCTACTTAACAAAAACTTGGCTGGGTGCGGTGGCTCACACCTGTAATCCCACCACTTTCGAAGGCAAGGCTGGTGGATCACGAAGTCAGGAGTTTGAGACCAGCCTGACCAACATGGTAAAACCCCCATCTCTACTAAAAATACAAAAATTAGTCAGGCATGGTGGCACATGCCTGTAATCCCAGCTACTCGGGAGGCTGAGTCAGGAGAATTGAACCCAGGAGTGGAGGTTGGAGTGAGCTAAGATGGCGCCATTGCACTTCACCCTGGGCAACAGAGCGAGACTCCATCTCAAAAAAAAAAAAAACTTAGCAAGAATTTCAACAGCAAGAATAAAAGAATTCAAATTATGTTTTAAAAGATAAAGAAAAATATTATAATGAATGTAAACATGACATACATATGGCAAGACTATTTTTAAACCTGAATTATACTTTCATTAGCGGTTACCTCCTAAATATTAGTTAGCCATAGTGCTAAGTCCTGGAAATCAGAGAAATAGAAGATTCAATCATGCCATTAAGAAGTCTAGCATAATTCTGTATGTCTCAGAAAAAAAGAAAATTCTGCCATGGAAAAAAAAAATCCCCAAACTGGCATCTAAAAGATCTCTCATTCTACCCACTGCTTGTCCTTTCCTATGCTGAGTGTCCTGGAGCAAGTCAGGTCACTTTTCAGCCTCACTGTAAAATGAAGGGGCTAATCCAAATTTTCTTTAATGTCCTTTCTGGCAAAAACATCCTATTATTTTAATCTGATACATGATTTATAAGATGTATAATAACTATTCTGTATGTGGTAATTAGAAGTCAATGATAAACAGTCAACAGAAATAGCCATAACCACAGTTTATTTTATAAGGCAATATTTAAATTCTTTTCTGTTGTTTTTATCAAGTATCTCTAAAATTTCAGAACCTACTGTTTTTTTCAATACTAGTGTGAACATGCTTTTAAAAGACAAAAGTTCTGCATCATTCAACCCAAGAGCAGAGTATCACTTACACCTCCTCCATAAACTGCAGGAAAAAAGATTCTACCAGACTTCTACAACTGTTTCTCAAAATTGCAGTCTGAACATATTCAAATGTCTATGAAATTCTCTGAGAATTTTTAAATTTTGTTTTCATTTCAGTGATAGCTTCAAAATATTAATAAATCCATCTTATAATTGAAAACTTCCAAAAGATATTAATATATTTATTTTTAATCAAGTGATATCGATTAGTTCCTCTTTAATTCTCAGGGACTAATGTAGAAAAGAGCAACAGCAAACTTAAAACTTAAATGCATTCAAGCCCACATGAGGGCCAAATGATGTCACCCTTCCCAAACAGACGAAGGGTTTTCAGTAATAGTTCAAATAGAGAGAGAAGTGGAAGAGCTGCATCATCACATTTTATATACATATATATGTATATATATTTCAAAACAATCTGTAAGATAAGTTTATAAACATATAAGCAATAATTTAATTTAGCAAATTACCATCTGTAACATATTAAATTGGCATAATTAGTTAGAATAGTACTGTGGTGCCTGTAGATGCAATACACCTTTATGGTTTTATAAGCACAATTTAATGTTAAGAATTATTAACTAGTCTTATAATCCTGTAATTTCTGTGATATTATAATAAAAAGGAAGTCAGCAATGGGGTTTTGTGAGAATATTACTTGCATTTAAAAGGGGTCAATGCCTTAACCTAGTTTGAGAAAACACTGCTCTTACAAGCAGATTGCTCTCTTACCCTTCTTCCTAATTTCTTAAGCTACTGGGTTTGTGGTGGTACCAGCCCTGGGTCCTGAGCCTAGGGAGAAGGGAGAATGGTTCAGATCAGGGTTTTCTGAGCCATTCTAATAGATGGGTAGTGGTATTTCATTGTGATTTTAATTTGCATGTCCCTAATGACAGGATTTTGACTATCTTTTCATGTGTTTATCTGTCATCTATATATCTAGAATGCATGGCTTACCACCCAATGCTCAGAGGCCATCAGACATTCACGTATCATAGTTCTACTAGACTGAGATAAAAATCTCTTCTCCTACTGCCTGGCTCTCTGATACTATCTAAATCTCTAAAGCCTTTTTCAAATTTAAGAATCTTAAGAATTTTTCTTCCTATAAGATGTCAGTGTAATTTGAGTACATCTCCAATATAAGACATTCTGCCACTGAAAATTGTATTTTATTACTGTTAAAACCAAATATATATTAAAAATAAGGTTAAAAGCAAATATTAAAACTTAAGTTCAGTACCAATAGAGAGAAGATTAATTAAAGACCAAGATGAGAAGTAATATCTACAATTCATACATTCAGAAATATTTGTTGAGTGTCTACTATATGTTAGGCACTATTGCTGGTACTGAGAATAAGGCGTCCAGGTGCAGTGGTTCATGCCTGTAATTCCAGCACTTTGGGAGGTCAAGATGGGAGAACTGTTTGATCACAGGAGTCTGAGACCAAACTGCTCAACACAGTGAGATCGTATCTCTACAAAAAATAAAAAATGAGCCAGGTGTGGTGGTGATTCCTGCCTGTAGTCCCAGCTACTTGGGAGGATGAGGTGGAAGGAACACTTGAGCCTGGGAGGTTGATGCTACAGTTAGCCATGATTGTGCCTGCACTCCAGCATGGGTGACAGAGTGAGACCCTGTCTCAATAAATAAACAGAGAGAGAGAGAAATAGAGAGAGAGAGGATGAGACAGTAGAAGGAACACACAAACATTAGATATATAACATGCTATGGGGTAAAAGCTGTGATGGAGAAGAAACAAAGCACAGTAAGAGGACAGCCAGGATATGGTTAATACTTATATGGTTTGAAAAGTCCTCACTGATAAGGTGACAGGATAGAATAAGCCATGTGGATATTTAGAGGAGGAAGGTTCCAGTTTGAAGAACATAAAATACTCCTCTAACAGGAGTATCTATGAGCATGTGAAAGGAATTACAAAGAGGCACAGGTTTACTCATTTGCAAAGCAAATGAACCAGACAACAAAATACTATCTTAAGACATTTATTTCCATATATATTGTGGTTTTTGCAATTACGTTTAATGGCAAAAACTGCAATTACTTTTGCACCAATTTAATAAAACCACCTATTCAAAGTATAGTATAAATGTACAAAAGTTCATGATTTTCTTTTTTTTTTTTTTAAATTAAATCTCAGACCTGTGTGACTGATTTTTCATTTAAATGCATCAATTTAGCTAGGAAAATTCTCACATTTTCTAAAGGAAGTATTTTTCAAAATTCTTTTAAAACCAATCTTAACAATCTTACTTGTCATAAAAAACAGTTATCACAGTTCTGTAAGTACACAGTATAATCTGCATTTATCTCTAAATATAGAAACAAAGACAAAGACAGAGAAATGGGATATTTAGTACCTATTATTTTTTTTTCAGAGGGTTCTATTAGAAACAAAGAAAAGTGGAGCCCCTTTCTCACTTGGGAAAATAAATCACCTTAGAAAAAACTGAAAAGCATTAGCCTACAGTTACTACTTAAAAGCAAACAAATATAACTTTTAAAAAGTGAATTTTATTTTGCACAGGATTAAGTCAAGCAACAATATGAATTAATAAAATAAGAATAAATAGTCATCACGCTGTATCCATGGGGGAATGGTTCCAGGACTCCTCTGCAGATACCATAATCCATGGATGCTCAAGTCCCTCATATAAAATGGTACAGTGTTTGCATATAATCTATGTACATTCTCTTGTATACTTTAAATCAACTTTAGATTACTTATAATACCCAATACAATTTACATACTATGTAAATCGCTGCTAAACTGCATTGTTTAGGGAAAGAAGAAAGTGTGTACATGTTCAGTACAAAGACAACAATCCTTTTCTTTTTTCCAAATATATGTGTATTTTTAGAGACAGAGTCTCGCTCTGTCTACCAGGCTGGAGTACAGTGGCGTAATCATGGCTCACTGCAACCTCAACCTCCTGGGTCCAAGTGATCCTGCTGCTGCCTCAGCCTCCTGAGTAGCTGAGAATGCAGGGGCATACAACCACACCCAGTGTTTTTTCAAATATCTCCTATCCTTAGCTGGTTGAATCCATGGATGCAGAACTCACAGATACAGAGGGCCAACTGTATACATAAATTCCTATTCAATCAAGTACCTTTATAAACTATTTCAAAGTTCCCTTATTCTTCTTGACCAGAAAAAATATGAATTTGAATTTATCATTTTAACCAATGACAATAAACTATAAAAGATGAACATCACCCAAGATAAACTTAGTATCACTTGAATTTAATTCAAAATAAACTGAGAACGATTCAAGTATGTACAACTTTTTGAATGCTATATTTTCTCCCTTGATTTCTTCCTTGGTTTTAGAAATCTCAAAGGCTGTGTGGCAGTTTATACCACTTACAGATATTCTTTATGTTGCAAAGATCCAAAACTTTAATTTTCCAAAAAAAAATCTAAAAATTATAAAATCATAATCAGATTTTATCTCAGTTTAAGGAACTGTCTTTTCTTGAGATGAAGCATGACTAAAATTCAGAAGCCTGAATGATGATGAGGCTGTGGAACAACTGAAACCTCTGACACACTGAAGATGGAAATGTTGCAGCTTACACATCACAACCCCTTGCAATATCCCATCATCTTCAGATTTCTGATCACAATGCCCACTACTAAAAACCAAGCCACCAGTAATCTTTCAAGATTTTCTTACTGGCACTTTCATTACTATCATTCCAACATCCCTTAATAGAGACCTCTGATCATTTGAAGCAAACCAAATCCTACCTCACACAAAACAGCACAGAACACAATAATATAGTATCTAAACCTAAAATACTTACAACAAAACTAATGACTGCAGTATTTTTTTTAATTACAAAGAAATGGACCTGGGTAATTTCATGAAGTTTTACTACTTTATATTTACTGCAGTATGACAAATTTGATATAAAGCATACACAAAGAGTAAACAATGAGAAGTAAGAAAAGGAGGAACCACATGAACTTTTAAAAACATCATTCAAACCTGCTCCAGGCTCAAATTATTAAAAGAATAAAATAATCTCAGCAGATGAACTAATTTAAGATGATTGTGATGTTTGCTATAGCAATTAGACTGTACCACCTTTAAAAAGTCATCTGTTTTACATTTTCCTCTAATTTTATTACTTGATACTATAAGTCAGTGAATGTAATATAAAAGAAAGGAAAAGAAAAAAGGGGGAAAAAAACTTACTGGGATTGAAAACTCCTCAGCCAAATATTTCAAGGAAGATGCTTCTCTTGCCAAGAATTTGTTTCTTTCTTTGAGATTGCCTGGAAGTTGTGTATCAAACTCCTTTCTGACCACAGAAGCAACAGAGTCAATAATCACAAGTTTAATTCCTTTCGAGATAATTTCTTCTTCCAAAGATTCAATCCTATTTATAAATTAAGAAGAATTTATAAAATTGTCAATAAATTTAAGGTATAATAAATAAATAAGGGTGTTGCAAAGGCTAAGTAATTTAAAAACAATAACAAATTATTCTTCCCTAAGTTACAGTAATGATTTGCAAGAATTCAGTAAACGTAACTTATTTTCAGCTCTTCTAGACATATCATACTTTTCTGGAAACACAGGAAACTATTTCTGTGTAGTTTCAGAATTTCTTGGTTCTCCTAAGATAATGCTAATGCTCCAATTCTGGGGTAAAACTACTTGTGGCAGCCCGTCTGCAAAATGGCCCCTACTTACTCCCTCCTCTTGGTATTTCACATCCTTGTATAGGCCCCTCCCACAGTATACCAGACTTGATCTGTATGACCACAAGCATATGACAAAATGATGGTATCTTATTTCTGAGAGTAGGTTATAAAAGACTACAGTTTCCATCTTGGGTACTGCTTCACTTGCCCAGTCTCTCAGGTCACTTATTCTGAGGGAAGCAAGTCGCCATGTTGTGATTTGTGGAGAGGCCAGATGGTAAGAAACAAAGGCCTCTTGCCCACTGCCAGCAAGGAACAGAGACCTTCCAACGACTACATTAGGGAGCTTGGAAGCAGAGACTCCAGCTCCAGTCAAGCCTTGAGATAACTGCCGCCCTGGCTACCAGCTTGTATATAACCTCTCGAGCAATACTGAGCCGGAAACACCCAGCTAAGCCACTCCTAGACATTTAACCCTCAGAAACTATGTGAAATAATATATATTTGCTATTTTAAGCTATTAAACTGTGAGATAATTTGTTAATCATACAATAGATAAGTAATATACCACTTAAATAATTAAATCTAAAATATTTTATTAATTTTTTCATTTTTAAAGAAAGACTTCAATCAAAAGGCTGTAACAAAGAAAAACACTGAAAAAGTTACTCTAATAATTCTAACCTGTAAAGACTTTTTTTACTTGGAAGCTGAAAACATAAAAGATAAAACATAAACCTTCAAGGCATTACTAAAAAATCAAAATCTAAAGCAGCATACCTTTGTAGAACTTCATCACAGGTGAGTTCCCGGTAAAGATGAACTTTACTACTTGTCAAAAGTAATTTTTCTTCAGTGTTAAAATATCTGGGAAAACGGGATTCTGCTATCTCAACCAGTCTGTGGGTGAAAAGAAGAAAAGCACATACAAAAATAGCCAATTCTATTTAAAGCCACATTGCTGAATCTCTAATTAATTTTACTTGAGAAACTTTTAAGCCTTATCAATAGAGCAGGTATAAGCAAAATGGCTTAATATACAGGTTTAGAATGTAAGCCCCATTTTGTAAGCACTAACAGAGATTAGCAGTCAGAGCATAAAACCAGCAAGGGCTTTTGGATCTCATCTAAACTTGAGCAAACAACAATGTCTCTGAGATTTATCTTTCTGGGATTAAATATGTTTTTTGTAAATGATATTTAGAGGAGCAGCTATAAGATATGTATACTAAATAAGAATGCCTTCATTTTCTTGAATAAAATTAGTATATTTAAATGAATATGGCATATTATATTCTAATAACCAGGTATTAGTAAGTCTTCATGTCTCAGTCCAGAAAAATACACTTTCTCAAATGAAACAATTCATGCAAATTAATGCCATGCAATAATTCCTTGGTAAACAGAAAATTACAGCCCAAACAAATTAATGTTATCCAATAATTTCTTGGTCAAACAAAAAATGATTTTCTAAACACTGAATTTTAGCCTCAAAGCCAGTGTTTTGTTTGTTTGTTTTTACTTTAAGTTCTGGGGTACATTTGCAGATCCTGCAGGTTTATTAGGTATACACATGCCATGGTGGTGGTTTGCTGCATCCATCACCCCATCATCTACATTAGGTATTTCTCCTAATCCTGTCCCTCCTCAATTCCCCATCCTCTGCTATTCTTCCCCTAGTCACCCACCCCCCAGGCCCTGGTGTGTAATGTTCCCTTCCCTATGTCCACGTGTTCTCATTGTTCAACACCCACATATGAGTGAGAACATGTGGTGTTTGGTTTTCTGTTCTTGTAACAGTTTCCTGCGAATGATGGTTTCCAGCTTCATCCATGTCCCTGAAAAGAACATGAACTCATTCTTTTTTATGGCTGCATAGTATTCCATGGTGTATATGTGCCACATTTTCTCTATCCAGTCTACTATTGATGGGCATTTGGGTTGGTTTCAAGTCTTTGCTATTGTGAACAGTGCCACAGTAAACATACATGTGCATGTGTCTTTATAACAGAATTATTTATAATCCTTTGGGTATATACCCAGTAATGGGATTGCTGGGTCAAATGGTATTTCTATTTCTAGATCCTTGAGGAATTGCCACACTGTCTTCTATCATGGTTGAACTAATTTACACTCCCACCAACAATGTAAAAGCATTCCTATTTTTCCATATTCTCTCTACCCATCTGTTGTTTCCTGATTTTTTAATGATTGCCATTCTAACTGGCCTGAGGTGGTATCACAACGTGGTTTTGAATTGCATTTCTCTAATGACCAGTGTTGATGAGCTTTTTTTCATGTTTCTTGGCTGCATAAATGTCTTCTTTTGAGAAGTGTCTGTTCATATCCTTTGCCCCCTTTTTGATGAGGTCGTTTGTTTTTTTCTTGTAATTTGTTTAAGTTCGCCGTAGATTCTGGATATTAGCCCTTTGTCAGATGGGTAGATTGCAAAAATTTTTTCCCATTCTGTTGGTTGCCAGTGCACTCTAACGACAGTTTCTTTTGCTGTGCAGAAGCTCTTAATTAGATCTCATTTGTCTATTTTGTCAAAGCCAGTTTAATATACGCAGTATGTCAAACACAAGAGAGTGACAAGTAAAAACATCATCATTCATATTATAAGATATGGAAAGCATTACTAGAAATTTCTCATATTTATGGTTAAAAATGTTAAAACTACAAGTCTTTGAGTTTAACCATCTCATTTCATTTTAAACATGTTTTTTTATTTTGTTTTGTTTTGTTTTCAGACAGAGTCTCACTCTGTCGCCAGGCTGGAGTGCAGTGGCACAATCTCGGCTCACTGCAATTTCTGCCTCCTGGGTTCAAGTGATTCTCCTGCCGCAGCCTCCCAAGTAGCTGGGACTATAGGCACACACCACCAAGCCCAGCTAATTTTTTGTATTTTTAGTAGAGATAGGGTTTCACCATGTTGGCCAGAATGGTCTTGATCTCTTGACCTCCTAATCTGCCCGTCTGGGCCTCCCAAAGTGCTGGGATTACAGGCGTGAGCCACCATGCCTGGCCCATTTTAAATGTTTTGAGTTTAAACATCACATTTGATTTTAAATAAAATGTCATTTTGTCAGCCCTAGTACTTACTTAGCCATCCCAGGGGAACTGGGAGGAGAGGCTGTAAACCTGAAAACCATCCTATATTTTATGTTCCATTTAGAGACTCAAAAATACGAAAGAACAGTGTTTTCATTTCTAAATAGTCAGAGTTCTGGGTCTCTGCTGAGAACTTTAAAAAGATAAACAAAGTAAGTCCTTACATTTGCTATGATCAGAAATAAAAGAGAAAACCCTAAAACAGGAAAAGAGAAGCGAGAACTTCAACAACTTTTTTAAAGTATATTTTTGAACAATTTGAAAAGAAAAATAAAAATAGTTAAGTTGAACAGGAAGAGGAAAAAATATGAGTAAGGAATAGTACCAAAAGAGGTGTGAAGAGTGAGAATAAAATGGATCAAATAACTATCCAGGAAAAGAGCTTAAGAGAGGCACAGGGATTGAAATGGAAGAAGGAAATGAGGTAAGTGAGGAAATCAAGAAATTAGGTGGCATTGACACAGACAAAGGAGCCAAATCCTGAGAGTTTGGGGGGAAAGTGTAAATTTTTTGATTAGGGACACTATTTGCTGAGTTTAGTGCTGGTCAGAGAAGCAGCTAAAAAATCGCTGGCACTTAGAATCTACCAGTTTTTAACAAGATAGGTCTGGCAGCATCTTCTAGAAACATGGAAGTTTTTCAAACTTGAATGCCCAGTTGATGAGGAACCAGTTTGAGAGTACCTAACTTATGAGCAACAAGCATTGAACAGCTGACAATTTTCTGCCTTCTAGCACTAGGCTGGATTTCCACTAGTGGCTTGAGTAGTGAAAGGCTCTGGAACTTCTTGCTGCTTTCTCATTGCTGAAGGCCTCTCAGAAGGAATGGTGGTCAATGGATAGACATGAACAACCTTTGTTCACAGTTACCATGCAAATAACTGTATTAGATGGTTATTTACACAGCAATATGCTGTCATTTTTTTTTAAGACTGAGTCTCGCTCTGTCACCCAGGCTGAAGTGCAGTGGCATGATCTCGGCTCACTGCAGTCTCCACCTCCCAGGTTCAAGCAATTCTCTGCCCCAGCCTCCTGAGTAGCTGGGATTACAGGCGCCCACCACTATGTCTGGCTAATTTTTTTGTATTTTTAGTAGAGACACGGTTTCCCCATCCTGGCCAGGCTGGTCTTGAACTCCTGACCTTGTGGTTTGGTTTTATTTTTATTTTTTTGAAACACAGTCTCTCTCTGTTACCAGGCTAGAGTGCAGTGGCACAATCTTGGCTCACTGCAACCTTCACCTCCCGGGTTCAAGTGATTCTCCTACCTCAGCCTCCAGAGTAGCTGAGACTATAGGGGCACGCCACCACATTCAGCTAATTTTTGTATTTTAGTAGAGTCAGGGTTTCACCATGTTGGTCAGGATCGTCTCAATCTCTGGACCTCGTGATTCACCTGCCTCGGCCTCCCAAAGTGCTGGGATTACAGGTGTGAGCCACCGTGTCCAGCCAATATGCTATAATTTTCTATAAGTTTCTCCAGATGTTTTCTATTTTTTAATAAATATCTGAAAAAATATAAATCAAAAACCAAATATAAATGCAGTATTCAACATGCCCCATATTCACCCTACTAACTTCTCATGACAATCTTCATCAAAAAGATCTTTTTTGTTTAAGGCAAAAAACAGAAAAGAACCTATCATTTGCTCCCAACATTAATTACATAAAGTTTGAAAATAATGCCATCTAGTGGATACCTTTTTATAAAAAGTATTCTTTTCAAAATGAGCACACAGGAGTCATTCATTCAACAAATATTTATTGAGGACCTACTATATGCCAGGCACTGTTCTAGGTGCTGAGAAAATGGCAATGAACAACCACCACCACCAAAAGAAAAAAACCCCTTCTTCATGCGGTTTACAGTCTACTGAGGAAGACAAACAAATAAATATATATTATATATCAGGTAATAAGGCTCTAGAGGAAAATGAAGCAGGATGAGGGAATAGAATATGACAGGTGGGGCAAGCGCTATTTTATATTTTATGTAAAGTGAACTGACAAAGCCTCATTAATAAGGTGACATTTGAGCAAAAGCTTAAAAGAGATGAGAAAATGAACCATGTGGATATCCAGTGAAACAGCACACAAGAATAGAGAATTACAGCAAGTGCAAAAGCTTCTATGTGGAAAGATGCCTGGTGTGTCTGAAGAACAACAAAGAGACTAAGGTATCTGGAACACAGGGAGTAAGAGGGAGAATAATAGAAAAGAAAGAGCTAGCCAAGGCCAAGATCACATTAAGACCTTTAGGTCTGTGGTATTTTGTTTAGCTTTTATTTAGTAAAACAAGAAGCCTAGAAGCAGGAACAACATGATCTGACCTTTTTTTTTAAAGGACTGCTCTAACTGCCAAATGGAGAAGAGGCTATAGATGGGCAACAGTGAAAGCAAGGAGATCAGCTAGCACAATTGTCCAGTGTAACAGCTCAAGTGATGAGAAGTAACTGGACTCAAGATACAGTTCAAAAGAGAAGCTAAAAGAATTTCTTGGCCAGGCAAGATGGCTCACAACTGTAATCCCAGAACTCTGGGAGGCCGAGGTGGGTTAATATCCAGAATCTACAAAGAATTTAAACAAATTTACATGAAAAAAACAACCCATCAAAAAGTGGGCAAAGGATATGAACAGACACTTCTCAAAAGAAGACATTTATGCAGCCAACAAACATATGAAAAAAAGGTCATCAGCACTGGTCATTTGAGAAATGCAATTCAAAACCACCTTGTGATATCACCTCAGGCCAGTTAGAATGGCAATCATTAAAAAATCAGGAGACAACAGATGGGTAGAGAAGATACGGAGAAATAGGAATGCTTTTACATTGTTGGTGGGAGTGTAAATTAGTTCGACCATTGTGGAAGACAGTGAGGCAATTCCTCAAGGATTTAGAAATAGAAATACCATTTGACCCAGCAATCCCATTACTGGGTATATATCAAAGGATTATAAATCATTCTATTATAAAGACATATGCACAGGTATATTTATTGTGGCACTGTTCACAATAGCAAAGACTTGGAACCAACCCAAATGCCCATCAGTGATAGACTGGATAAAGAAATGTGGCACATACACACTATGGAATACTATGCAGCCATAAAAAAGAATGAGTTCATGTTCTTTTCAGGGACATGGATGAAGCTGGAAACCATCATTCTCAGCAAGCTGACACAAGAACAGAAAACCAAACACCACATGTTCTCACTCATAAGTGGGTGCTGAACAATGAGAACACATGGACACAGGGAGGGGAACATCACACACTGGGGTCTGTTGGAGGGTGGGAAGCAAGGGGAGAGATAGCATTAGGAGAAATACCTAATGTAGATGACAGGGTGATGGATGCAGCAAACCACTATAGCAAGTGTATACCTATGTAACAAACCTGCACATTCTGCACTTCTACCCCAGAACTTAAAGTATAATTTTTTAAAAAGTAAAAAAAAAAACACACACCATGTAATGAATTTACTGTATAACAGATAATAGTTAAATATTCTTTAAATTTTCCAGTTTAAATTTCTAATATGATGAACATCAATTGATATAATCCACCTAAACTAAAGAGTTTAAGGGCCCTAGAAATTAAAACTTTAAGAACCATAGGCATAAAGGAAAATCCAAAAGATCAACTGCCAAAAAAATCATAGATAACAAAAGACAGCATAACCAAAGTTAAAAGATAAATTATAGCCTAGGAAAAAAATCATATAGGCATTAATATCCATAATACACAGAGTATTAATATATATCAATAAGAAAAAATAGGCAAAGTAAATACCTAGGGAATTCTAGGTAATTTGCCAAAGAAATATCAATGGACAATGAATACATGAAAAGATGCTGGCCCACAATAGTTAAAACAATGAGATGTCACTTTTTCCCCATAAGTGTGACAAAAATTAAAGAAACTAAAAACAGTGTTGATGAAGGCTCTCAAAGTGCTGTTAGCTGGGATACAATTATGTACAATATTTCCAGAGGAGAATGTGACAGTTTATACAAAAATTTAAAACATATCCTTAATGGGTTTCTGATGGATTAAAGATACTGACATAAAAAATAAAACTATAACTATATTAGGAAAAAACTATAAGACAATATCTTTGATACCTAATGGAGGGGGAAAACTTGTTAATTAAGATCTGAAAACCAGTACCATAAGGCAACAACTTCAAATTTACAAATTTCTGGCTAGGCACAGTGGCTTATGCTTGGAATCCAAGCACTCTGGGAGGTGGAAGTAGGAGGGCTGGTTGAGCCCAGGAGTTCGAGACTAACTTGGGCAAGATGGTAAGACCCTGGCTCTTATTTAAAAAGCTTAAAAATTAGCCAGGTGTGGTGGCACATGCCTATAGACCTAGCTATTTGCGAGGCTGAGGCAAGAGGATCCCTTGAGCCCAGTAAGTTAAGGTAGCAGTGAGCTATGATTGTGCCACTTCACTCCAGCCTGAGTGAGATGCTGTCACTAATAAAATTTTTTTTAATTACAATTACAAATTTCTGTTCAACAAAGGACAGTATAAAGATGACAGATAACAGAGTGGGAGGAGGTCTTTTTCAATGCATAAAACTGATAATATCTAGAAGACACATAAAAAACTTCTGCAAATCAAGAATAAAAAGACTAGAAGCCCAATGGGAAATGGGGTAAAGACAGACTCATAGATAGAAAGCCCTAACATCAAACAGGTATTATTGAAGACACTACTTGGATCTTTTCTTGGAGTCAATCATTTTTTTCAACCACAGTTCAGTGAGAAGAAGATGTGAGTTCACCTCTCAGCTATCTTACTAGCCATATGATTGTGGGCAAATCACATGGTTTCTGAGTCCCATTTTCCTTATTTCTAAAATGAAGATTATAATACCCCATCTCTCACCTGACAGTGCTGCTGTATCAACTGAGATGAATGTCAATTATATCATGCTGCAATATGTTCTAATTAATAAAATATTATTTATAGCACTGTCAGTCTTAATGACCCTCACATTACAGAATGGCTAGCATCCCTAGACCATATCTATTTATTACTGTTAAAATTTATTCTTGCACCCCCCCACACAAATTCCCAAAGTACCTACTAAAGAGGAAACTGCCTGCCTTCCTCCCACAACTGAGAACTACTAATTTATAAAATGGAGGTAGTACCATTGTAAAGGGCCATGCTGTCAAAAAAGCTACCTTTATACTCTTAGTCCATCAAACCCAGAAACAATATACCTGAAAACCTATTAAGAGCTTTATTTCTAAAATCTCCTTCCTCCCTGGATGAATTATTTGCATATCAATTGCTAGTGGAGATGTCTGAGGTCAAACACCATGACTTCCCAATTTCCCCTTCTATATCATCTAACTTAGCCTACTATAATCAATAACCCTTCATCCACTCTCAGTGTCCCACTGCCCAGAACCACTCATTTCTGATAGACAAATAATGCAATCAATCCTACAATCAAACAATTTACTGCGGTAGAACCCCTCAGAAAATGGTTAGAAGTGCTCCTCTTTTAGAAGAAAAAGAAGTTCCAGACCACATTTTAGTTTTGCCATCAAGTCTCACCTTGCAAGACTATCTATGCCTCTATTTGGACTTGATAGCTACAATGCACTTTAAAGATTTCAATTCTGGAAAGAGTTAACTGCTTATGAATACAGATGGACTTCTTTCCTGATCAGTTCCAGAATCAAATGGCATATGTCAATTAAGGAGCAAAAACCCTGTTCAAAATCATTAGTTCCCTCTGTGACTTCACAGATCTTATATAAAAGGAAAAATAAAAGCATTTCATTAGTGACCACATGTCAACTTGAAATAAAACATATGCTTAATGTAAAAAGTTTTCCAAAATCCTAGTTAAAATATAACATCATAAATGTGCTAAAATGTAGACTAATGGCTTCTCAAAGCTTCTTATACATATGTACTGTTTCCCTGTTTATTCATTCAATATGTATTACTAAATATAATGATATGAATCTATTAATTCCCCTTACAGATTCCAGAATATTCCAAAGTTTTGTTATAGTAATAAGGACTTACGACTAATTCTACTTTCTATTCTAGAAACTTCTCAGGATTTCCCTCCCCACTAATTCACCTAGATTCACAAATGATAAGGCTGCTGGACTTGAACTGAGGAAAATCTAACCAGCACCACGAAACCATCTCAAAAAAATGATTAAGAAGGAATTTATCTCCCCTATTGTTTCCTTCTGGGTCAAAGATTCCAAATTTATAGCAACAAGCAATTATGCCAATGGCTTTAAGACCACACTGGTATTACCTTCAGAATCAGCCTGAGTCATGGCTGGCCACTACCACAGCCTGCAATGCCTCCAAATTTATATACAAATACAGAAAGAATGACACTCTAAATACAGCTGTATGGCGCACAATAACGGGGATACGTACTGAGAAATGTGTCATTAGGCAATTTCACTGTTGTGTGAACATCATAAAGTGTACTTCTACAAACCTAGATAGTATAGCCTAATACACACTTAGGCTACAAATCTGTATATTAACACTCTGTACAGATTTGTAGCCTAGGAGCAATAGGCTATACCATATAGCCTAAGTGTTAACAATTGCCTACAAATTAGGCTATATGGTATTCCAATTGTAACACAGTGACAAATATCTTTATATCTAAACTTTAAAAAGATACAGAAAAATTATGGTATTATAATCCTATGCAACCACCATCTTATATGCAGTCCATCCTTGACTGAAATGTTGTTATGTGGTGCATGGCTGTAGTTTGTCAGGTATTAAACAGAACTATCTGTGGGGAACCTGGCACCCTAAGAGGTGACATGCATACCAAATACAGCAGCTCCTTCAGATCTAAGCTTAGCCATTGCTCCCACACAGTACCAATACAGGTACCTCTCCTTTGTATACTTTGTTATAACATTTACAATTTCACATTTCAGTGATTATTTGATTAATGTCTTCCACCCTTGCCGGACTAATTGTCTTCCTAATTTTCAAAGCTTTTCTGATTTCATTACAACTCAGGAATATCCACTTCTATCTCCTAAAATTCCAGTCCTATATCCTGCCTCCTCAGGTTCCCACCTTCCAGAGTCCTGGCTCTCATCTCTTACTTCCCTAGATCCCTCAGTTTTTCTCACATACTTATTGATCCCCTTCAATTTGCAGTTCTAAGACTCAAATTTATTTTCCTTTATCCATTTTATTTCTAAAAAAAAAAAACCTTATTTTAATATCTCTATTACTATTTGCCATCCATATTACCTTCATTTTTTATTTTTAATGCACAGTTCCATCTTTTGGTAACTGTCTCTAATATGGACAATAAATTAATTCAGTTCATGTATACTGGAATTCTCATAATTGCCAAAATTTCCATAGACTAGAATATGGGGGTGGGTCACTGAATTAATCTATTGATCTATATTCTCAAGGTATATACAAGCATATGGTGCCTAACATTATATCAGATCTTAAGTAGGTCAAACAAAACAAACAAAACAGCAGACCTTTTCTGGATCAATCAGAAGAGGATTCAGATCTCTGCCTGAATAGCATTCCCCTCTCCCCAGAGCAGTCCCTCTAACTCAGTCTGGTTAGTGCCAGACTATACAATCACCTAATTCAGGAGACTTTTGACTTCCTTGGGCCACAGAGAAAGAAGAAGAATTTTCTAGGGCCACACATAAAATACACTAAAACTAATGATAGCTGATTATCTTTTAAAAAATTGGAAAAATCTCATAATGTTTTAAGAAAGTTTACAAATTTGTTAGCCACATTCAAAGCCATCCTGGGCTGCATGAGGCCCATGGGCTGTGGGTTGGACATACCCATTCTAATTGTTAAACAGTCTGGAGATACATTGTAGTCTATGATGAACAAGCATGATTAACAACTATTTTAGATTACTATCCTCTAAAAGACATGTAAAACAAACTAGTTAGTGCATTGCTTCTAAAAACAGAACTAACCTTTCCAAAGTGATTCTATCATCTGCAGGATTTTCTTGTTTTCTTGAATACATTTTAAACTTAAGTAGTTTCTATTTATTCCTTCCTTGTTTTCTCTCTCCTTCTTAGTAAAAAAGATACCTAGATATTTACGGGAAGAAATTATTTTCTCCTTTTCTCACTTACCGTAAATCCTCTATACGTGTGAATCCTTTAATCCTTCCTCATATTAATCCTTTAAATGCTCTCTCATTTGTGCTGATTAGACGGCTGTCTTTGTAAACACAAAGTGGAGACCTTGCTAAAACATGCAGACCTACAACACAGTCCTTTTTGACTCTCATATTACCCTGCCTTACCTCTTCTCTAAGTCCAGAAACAGCTGGGGCTGGAACAGAAACTGTTAATTACCAATCCAATATCTAATTCCACTTCTTCCTTGCTAAGAGAGCCCCAGTTTTATTCAGGCAGCAATATTAACCAGGTCCAAACAACTCATCATGACTGCTATGATGATCTTCTCCCCTGACTTTCCCAGCTTCTTTTTACATATAGAGGTGGCTCAGTGAGAAATCTGCAGGAGGATTACAGGCAACAAAAAGGAAATCTGGAGAGATCCAAGATGGCCGATTAGCAACAGCTCAGGAATGTAGCTCCCAGTGAAAGTGCAGAGAACGAGTGGATGCCGCACTTTCTGACGAATTTTTGTTGCCCACAGACCGGGAGATTCCCAGCAGAGGAGCCACACGGG
>CAUYQU010006237.1:0-14941 GCA_963574635.1 Cheracebus regulus
GGGAAAATGGTATCTCCTTATTTAAATATAACAATGAATATAAAGAATAATTTAATGTTGGCCAGGTGCGGTGGCTCATGTCTGTAATCCCAGCACTTTGGGGGGCCGAAGTGGGCGCACCACAAGGTCAGGAGTTTGAGACCAGCCTGACCAACATGGTGAAACCCCGTCTCTACTAAATATACAAAAATTAGCTGGGTGTGGTGGCAGGTGCCTGTAATCCCAGCTACTCGGGAGGCTGAGGCAGGAGAATTGCTTGAACCTGGGAGACGGAGGTTGCAATGAGCCAAGATCATGCCACTGCACTCCAGCCTGGGCAACAGAGCAAGACACCATCTCAAAAAACAAAACAAATTCAAAACATATTTGACTCTGTAAACCATTCTGCTGTATTGAAGTTTGTATCAAAATGTTCTATAATTAGAAGATAATTGTACCACTGCACTCCAGCCTGGATGACAAAGCAAGATCTTGTCTCAAGTAAATAAATAAGATAAAATTGTTTGGGAAATAAAAAAACCGATTGTATGTGGACATTTTAACAACTAGATGTCCATCAATTCCATTCTTTGGCTCAACCTAACCAGTAACTGTCTAAGCAGTTACTACTTGGAACTAAGAATGTAGTTGCCAGATATCCATTAGAAGCAGATAGAAGATGGCCACATTTAATTGGAATTTTGTGAGCCTACATGTGAATCGTGTAGAAGTAGAACTGATGATGCACTACGTAGAAAGTTTCGAGTTATTACAATGAAGAACTTAAAATTATCTTCACACATAAAACCATTTAAAAAACTATTCACAGATAAAACATTTTTATGGGTACTTGAAATGAAGAAGGGTGGAAATGACATAGAATTAAATCCTAATTCTGATTTCTTAAATTTCTTTCTTTCATATTGAGATGGGATAGGTCCCTTGACCCCTTCATAGGAGGGAAGAGGAGTGGCTCCTATCACTCAGCCCTCCTTTGGTCACTCCTCACAGGAGGGACTCACAGGAGGGAGCCTGTGAGCCAGCGAGTGTGGGAACTGGAGCCAACAAATGCTGAAATTGGCCAGTCGCCCCTGTCTGGTGGGAGAGGGCTCTCTGCAAGCCCCACAGCAGCGTCTGAGTATGTTACAAACAATGCTCTTTCAGCTCTGCCATCCGGGGATGGCCAAGTGGCAACCAGCTCAGTGGAGGGTCGGGTGGCAGCCCTTGCCCTCTCAGCACGCGGGTTCTCTTCTGGCGTCCAGAAAGAATCAGGTCACATGAACTGTTTGAAAGGTGATGAATGCAGACTTTATAGGGCGGTGGGCTGCTCTCAGAGGAAAGAGAGGCTGGAAAGTGGATGAGAAAGTGGCCTTTCCCTGAAGGTCAGCCGTCTCTGCCCTGGCCGCTCTCTGCAGCCGCACCATCTGAAGTTAGCAGAGTCTACCCGTGGTTTCCGATGCTCAGCCACTTGCATCCTCGGCACTCAGCTGCTTGTGTTGCTCTGCCAGCTGAAGTCTTTTACGGGCACAGGATAGGGGGCGGGGCAAGCCAAAAAGGCAACATGTGGGCAGAAAGATGGGGTCAGCTGTTTTCACTTAGGGCTGTGGTTCCAGGCTTAAAGGAGGAGATTTAACCGGGAGCCCAGCACTTCTGTATCAATATCACAACTCTCTGAAATATGTGAACAATCATTTGCTATTTGCTCTTTTCTTCCCTCCAGAATTGAACTCTCACTAAACATGTGTTAAGTGCTTACATGAAATCATCATGTTATTATCATAAGGAATTCAAAATTGAGTCACACAACGTGCATAAAGTCCCAAAAAGACTTAAAATCTAATGAAGGAGGCAGGTACACCTGTCAGTTTATTAAAAACTACATCTTTAAGTGCTGAGTGAAAGAGAAGTCCACTGTATTATTTATGAGTTTAAGTGAGGTAGTATGCACTTCCAGTCATGGATATATGCTAGCATGCATGGGGAGAAAAAGCTTGACTTAGGTAGAATTTGGAAGATGAAAATAATAACATGATAAATTATTTTGAATTATATTTCAATATCAAGAAGTTTATTCCTCGTAATCTTATAATAAATTGAAAGTGATTTAAAAGTGATTTAGTAGGGGGAAACATATTTGGTTCATGTAAATGTACATGCATTACTCTCTTTTAACTACTGTGGCAATATATTAATGAACTGTGAAATCATTTAGTAGGTTTCCATCAACATTTTAAAAAATTAATAAGAGAAAACATCAGAGTTTATTGCCTCTGTATAGCATAAAATTCATGAAATATTATTTCATTAATGTGTGTGCATGTTTATGTGTCTATATAATGAGTCGCTGTATAAAGTACTCCTGTTATCTTCAAATGTTTAATCTTTACATATATAGTATCTATATGTATATGTTATAATCTACATTTATATCAAAATTAATACATGAATCATAAGATTTAAATAATTCAAAATACTTCCATTAAGATGTCTCAGTAATGAAGCTTATTGTCTTTGTTTTGAAGCTTTCTATTGCTGTGCTCCAGGAGTATGGCGTAACCTTTTCTATTATTTTGGAATTTTGCTATCATCATTCCAGATGCTTATTTTGAGCATATGGTGAGGCTGTTGAGTGAGCCATTCTATTCTGACATCTGCCTTCAGCTGATTTTCCTTCCTCATCTTCTGTCTTTTCTAAGTGTTTTACTATTGTTGTTGTTGTTGCTTTATCCATGAAGGGTTAAACCAAAAACATGAGAAGTTAAGACCTCATACTTCCCAAACTCTATAAATGAGAACTGGCATAGATTTAAAAATTCTTGGTCATCAGGCTGAATTTTTGTCTCCTGTTGCCACAATTTACTTGAATCATTTAATAGAACTTTTGTAGGCATCAGAAAACATAAGGCTTGATTTTAAAGTTTTTATTAAATATTTAAAAAGAGTAGAAAAATGTTCACTTATCAAATACGCCTAGTTTCTTTGAAACTTGTTGAATACAGATTTTACTTAACACTTGACCTAACAGTTTTCAAAGGGTTATAAAAATTTTATGTTAGATAGTCTTTGCAACATTTGATAGTGATAACAGAAAGCTATTCAAACCCAAGTTATTCTCAGAGAATACACGCACACACACATTCTCACTGGGTTCATTCTTCTTCAGTGTTCCTATATGGATTTTCTCAAGAGAAGAGATAAAGGCAGAGAAAGCCTTGGAGACTTTCTGAATTGAAGCTGACTCCTCTATCTCCTAATTCAAAGACAAAGACCTTTGAATTAGGAGATCATAGGGATAGATCTTAGGTCAGAGACTTCTATAATCTCACAGGACAGATTTGGGGCTCAGAAACTGAGCCTATGACTTGGTCACCTTTACTAAGCAATTTATTATATATTCACAATAATAATAATATTTATACTTACACTTATTTTTACTCCAGGGAAGTCCAAATTAGCTTCTTCTTTCTGGAGATTTTAGGTAATGAACAAAAAGTTCCATTCAAAAAAAGTAGAACAGCAAAATCTATAAGATACACTTGTTTTATGAGATGATAGTATTCAAATTTGTTATTACCGAAAGGAAATCCATACATTATTGTGTGTGGATGTGATTTAAATGTTTTCTATTATTTAGAACTCTAACAGTGATAAACATTAGCTTTTTTCCTTTTTTTTTTTTGGAGACTGAGTCTTGTTGTGTTCCCAGTTACCAGGCTGGAGTGCAGTGGCGAGGTCTCAGCTCACTGCAACCACTGCCTCCAGAGTTCAAGCAATTCTCCAGCCTCAGCTTCCTGAGTAGCTGGAACTACAGGTGCCCACCACCAGGCCCAGCTAATTCTTGTAGTGTTTTTTTTTAGTAGAGACAGGGTTTCACCATGTTGGCCAGGATGGTCTCAATCTCTGGATCTTGTGATCCGCCTGCCTCGGCCTCCCAAAGTGCTGTGATTACAGGCGTGAGCCACCGCGCCTGGCCATAAACATTATCTTATAGATCTTTTTATTATTATTATTTTATATAGGCAATGACTTGAAAATCCCTTTCAACTTCAAATCTCCATGATAGGAGACTATAGGACTATAATATATCTGGAAATACTGTAGAGTTTGTCTTCAATACCATTAAACTCATATGTTGTCCAGCAGTCAGTTTGAAAAGCAAAAATTTTATAGTGATTATAGAAATATTAATAAGTGAACTATGAAGCCTAAATATCAAATACTAATTAATGTAGATGTGAACGTCTAACTTTCCTTTTACTTTATGGTAAGAAAAAGTAATAAATAATAGAAATAATTTATAAATCTGGAGACCTAGTTTTTAAGAACTGTCCCAAGTTATTTTACTATTGTAGACTTTGTTTTACTTATCTGTGACATTTTTAAAAAACTGAACTTGTTTTTAATAATTTATAAAATATATTTATTTTGAGGAGATACAAAATATATTATTTTTTAATTACCCACCTCCATTCTTCCCTTTGCATATGAAGCATAATCCACTAGAGTTGGTATGAAAACTCCTGGTAATCTTGGAGTTTAAAATAGGTATTATAATGGATTGAATGTATTATGCTTATATAATAAGTTAGTCTCATTTTTTTCTTTACGAACCAATGCCTAAAGAATTTCCAACTCTTTTAATAACTGTGTACATTCATTTTTGATGAGAACACATTTTATTAAATTGTAGTAAAATATGCATAAAATGAAAAATATCAACAGCTATTTTTAAGTGTATGGTTCAGTTGTGTTAAGTCTACTCACATTATTGTACAACCAATCTACAGAACTTTATCCTCTAACAAACTGAATTTCTAGGGTTTAAGTAATTCTATTTTTCCCTACCTCAACTCATGAAAACCAGTGTCTTACTTTTGGTTTCTTTGAGTTGCACTACTTTAGATATCTCATATAAGTAGAACCATACAGCAATTTTCTTTTTGTGACTGGCTAATTTCACTTAGCATAATGTCCCCAAGGTTCATCTATTATACAGAATGTGAATGTGTTGAAATCATCTTCCTTTTAAAGGCTAAACAATGTTTCATTGTATCTATATACCATATCCATCCATCTGTGGAATTGACATTTGGATTGTTTAGACATTTTGGCTCTTATGAATAATGCTCTTTTGAACATGAGTGTGCAAATATTCTTTGAGACTCTGCTTTTAATTATTTCATATATATATATATATATATCAAGAAATGGAATTGTCAGATCATACGGTAATTCTAATATTTTAAATAAACTCCACACTGTTTTCCATAGTAGCTGTGGATAGCACATCTTTTAAAAATTGAATTGTCCTGTTTAATTTAGCCTGTCATCTTCCCAACTATATTGTAATTTTCATGTTTTAGGTAGGGCTTAGTTTTAAAACTTTTTTGACTGTTATTAACATGCTGAAACATACTTATTGAACATTTATCATGTGCTAGACGTTGTTTTAAAGGCTAGGGATATATGAGTAAGCCAGTCACAAAATCTTTGTTTTCCTTTTCTCTGAGGGATGAATGAAAAATTACATAATATATTGTCAAGTAAATTACATGGAAATAAATATAATAAGGAGATAGAGAGTGAATAAATACAAAACTTTGATGAGATAGACAGGCAAATAATCTCTGAGTGGGTGACATTTGAGCAGAGAACCCAGGAAGTTGAAGTTGATTAATTGTAAAAGTTCTAAGTTTCTAGATATGGGATTAGGAATAGAGGTTTTAGGGGTGGGTGAGCTGTTTTCATCAATGTATTTGATTTTATAAGACTATTTTCTGCTATGTATATGAAGAAGTTCATTCTAAATACTATTCAAATCACAGACTTAAACTAGCAATATAAATTCAATAAAATTTATATTTTATGTTTTGCTTTCATTTTCTGCTGTGTTGAACATGCAGCTGCTCAGTAACAATTATTCTGAAAAAAATCAGCAATTTCCTAGTGTTATGTGTCTGATAATTTTAGACATTCATTAAATTTCCTCATTTCTTGAGATATAACTAAATTTAACTTTTTACTTCATTTAGCTGTTAAATAATGGACTTTAATGTAACTGCAAATATTTAATATTCAAAAAGTATTGCACAAATGAATTGACATTCAGCTATTAAATATTTAACATATTTAACAATGCTTCATTCTTTGAAAATGAACTCTCTCTCTAATATGTATTGCCATTTGCATGGCACAATGCCCTATGATGAATAACTCCTTGTACTCAAAAACACTTATTTTAGACTAAGACGAACATCTATAAAGTATTTCACATATTTATCCTAACAATAATAGGAGAAAATCACAATCACTGGACAGAAAACAGGAAAGTGAATTACTGTACTAATTATGTACTAATCTTGCTCTCTGAAATAACTCCTAAAATGTTTATATGTGAATTAAGTATTGTATTATTAACACAGAATCTCGATATATTAGGTGAAGCGACCTAAAAATAAAGCATTTTCAAAAAGAAAAGTTAAACAGAAAATAATGAACAATTTTCATAAAACTGTCTATATTTCCAATAGAAAAGTAAAATCTAGTGCACCTCTACAGGACAATTTTGAAGTGTTAAAAGGGACTTTGTAGTTTACAAATATAACCTCTAATGTTGTTGGTTGAAATTGCATTAGTTCCATCAATTTATGCTTTGTGATTTTACATATGGCTGGTTTTGATTACTTACGTGTGGGTCATAAAAACCCAGTGTGTTTTCCAAGCAGTCAAATTGCCTGTCAGCTGCTAAAGGGACAGAATTAATGAGAAACTTACTTTATAGTCTAAAGAATAGCAGCTGGGGTCTGTTTTAACAAGTCCTGCGAAACATACATAGAGGGAATTCTTTGTGGCTGGACATATATCCAGCCTTGTTTCTAAAAAGTTCTCATTGAATTGAACAGTCAGACAGACAAATGAAGGACATAGCAATAGCTTTACACATCGATTACTAGTAAAAAAGTGGAGAACAATTTTCACCTATAGAATGGAGCTCTGTGAAGGTCAAAATCACCTACGATGATTCCAGAGCTCCATCCTAGATCTACTGAATCAGAAATGTCTAGGAGTTGTGTCCTGACATCTGCATATTTATAGCAACATTCAGAGTCACTGTCCTAAACGTTTCTGGCATAGTTTGCCTCTTTATCCCAAACACTCTCCCTTGATACCCTTCCACTCTACATAGATTCTGCATATCAAAGTGATGTTGACCCTATACTCATAAATGTGTATGTGAACCTGTCCTCCTTTCATTAAATATCAATACTTATGTAAGAAGAACGACTCACAGAATTACAATCCTTTGATGTTTTCACTTAATCATTATATTTTCATTTACTCAATGTTGTACAAAGTAATAGACTATTATTCTAATACTTTTTATTGGAATTTTTGTTGAGATAATTGTATATTCACATGCAATATAAAAGCAATACATAGATACCTCATGAACCCTTTGTTCCCAATTAAATATTGTTCCCAATGATAATATTTTTTGAAACTGTAGAGCAATACCACAACCAAAATATTGACACTGCTATAACCCACAAATCTTATTCAGATTTTCCAGTTTTACATATACTCATGTATGTGTGGTAGATGTGAATGTGTGTATTTAATTCTATGCAATTGTATCACATATGTAGGTCTGTGTATCCACTACCACGATCAAGATACTGAACAGTTCCATCACTGCACGATCTTTCCTCTTGCCCTTTTCTTAACAAAACTGCCTCCCTCCCAGACTATTTCCATAAGCCCTGGAAATCACTAATGTTTCCAAACTTTTGTCATTTGAAAATGTTATATAAAGGGTGTCATGCAGTATAACTAACTTTGAGAATTAGTTTTTACCCAACATAAATCTCTGTTACATGTATCAATATTCATTCCTTTTTATTGCTGAATAATAGTCCATGGTGTTTATGTGATACAGTAACTATTCATTTGTTTAGCAATATCTGGACTGTTGAAATTTTTAGCTATTATGAATAAACCTGCTATGAACCTTTGTGCACAGGTTTTTGTGTGAACACAAGTTTTCGTTTCTCTGGGATAAATGCACAAGAGTGCAATTGCTGGGACACATGATAATTGAATGTTTAGCTTCTTAAGAAACTGCCAAATGTTTTCCAAAAGTGGCTGTACAGTTTAGATCATCACCAGTGGTGTATAAATGAGTATGAATGATCCACTTTCTCCACATGCTAACCAGGATTTGATAGTCATCACTTTTATTTATTTGTTTATTTATATTTGCTCTTCTGGTAGGCATGTAAGGATATTTCATTATAGTTTTAATTTGCACTTCCTTGATAATTATAAGATGTTGCACATGTTTTCATGTGCTTATTTTCCATCTATATATCCTCTTCAGCAAAGTGTCTGTTCATGTCTTTTGCTCATTTTGTAACTGAATGTTTGTTTTTTGCTGAGTTTTGAGAGTTCTTGATATACTCTAAATCCTATTTTTTTCTGATACAGAGTTTGCAAATATTTTCTCCTAATTTATTATTTTTGGAAGAGAAATATAAAACCATTTATCAGGTTTTCTAAAATCATAGTTAAGACAAAATAAAATTATTTAATTTTACTTTAAAGTAAAATTCATCTGTAACAATGAATTAAAAAAACAGGAGATAAAGGAATAAAAAATAAGAATAATAAAGAAACATGCACTGAAAGGAAAAGATAACATTTTCTTGTGCTGCTTAGTGGCATACTAGAATTTTGCCTCTACAGTCTAGAAGGTAACATTCATATAAGCATCAAAGGAAGAGCAAGTCAATATTATCTACAAGAAAGGAAAAGAATATGAGTTAGATTCATTTCTTCATTTGGTTCTTTCCCAGTGTTTATTGCATCTCTTAAAGACAGTTAAGGGTGTATTAAATTCCCAAAGTCAGGAATAATCAGATAACTTTTATTTGGATATATTATTCATGAACAATATGCAGAACTTTAGAGAAAGTATTTTTGTTTATTATTTTTCAAAACACCCTCTACAAATATCAAAAGAAATGAAGTAAAATTGGAGAATTTCACCCTTAATTACGGTCTTACTATTTTTCTTGAACACTTTTTAAGTAGCAAATACTCTTAAAATTTTAAATATAAAAGTATACATATTAATATATATTAATATCAAAGTGTTCTTATACATGCACCAAGAGTTTTTCTCTGAAAATACTATTAAATTTTTGGTTAATTTTAAAATCAGCATTATCTAAAAATGAACAAAACTTAGTAAATTTTTGGTATATTAATAAGACAGCCCAATCATTCTCCTACTTCCTTTTCATGGTGCATTTCTCACTAATTTAACATGATTATAATGCAGTTAAGGTAAGAAATGCATTAAAATCTCATGGTTACTCTCTGCCTAAGTTTCAGGAAACAAAAATAAACATAAAATATAGTAAGCATTTAATGCTCAAAGGTTACAAAACAATATACAGCATTTAATGCACAAAGGTTACAAAACAATATGCAACATTTTATTAGATGATAAAATAGCATATTAGTGAAGGTGAAATGAATAATGTGAGGTTTGTTTCCGAGGATAAAATGAAGAAACTGAGGCCAGCACCAAAATAATCCAATGCAAGGGAATTTATTCAGGTTCCCAGGTGAGGTTCTGTGGTCCGGACAGGATGAGGGGGAGAAGTCGCACAGACTCCTCTCAGACAGGGGGTTTTATAGGGAGTGAGTTTATTTTTAGACAGGGAGTTTTTATAGTGAGTCTATTTTTAGACAGTGAGTCTATTTTTAGACAGGGGGTTTTTATAGGGAGTGAAACAGCTCGATTGGTTGTGGGAGAGCAAGACTGCTATTGGGTAAGTTACAAGCCTTGACCTAGGACTTGGCCTGTTATTGGTGGGAATTACTTGCCTGCTATTGGTTGTTAAGACTTGACTGCTATTGGTTGTTAAAACTCGGCTGCTATTGGTTGTTAAGGCTTAGCTGCTATTGGGTATTAAGAAGCTATGGTTGCAGCACCTTGTTTGCATACTGGGCTCCTTAAGGGAAGACCAGGCTGTGTGAGCAAGGGAGAGGGGAACATGCCTGAGCATGTCTGAGCTTGTTCGGGGCATGTCTGAGCTTGCTTGGGGCTTGTAAAAGGGAAAAAAGGGGGGTGGGGGTGCGTCCGAGCTCCCAGCAAGGCAACCGGCCTTACACAAGGAAGAGGCAGTTCAGATAATTTAAATCATTTGTTCAAACCTACATAATGAAGGAGCTCAGACTTAAATTCAGGTATATTGACTGAAGGATGATGTATGATATAAAAAAAGTCTTTGAAATCATTGAGGTGAATTGCAGAATATTAAAAACATGGGAACTCTGTAAACTCTTAAGGGTATGAACTAAATACCCTTAATGGGGAGAACAACTTCGTATCAGATATGTGGAACTCATTTCCTCAAGATTTTGTGCCATGTGAGAAGATTCTCAGAAATTTGCCATAGGCAAATTATGAGTGTGAGTGTTTTAATAGACTTTCAAATTCTATGGCTTTATACTCTTACCATAAACAAACTAACAAACAACAACAAAAGCCAGGCTTTGTCTTTTCATAACACAAAATGAGGCAGCAAAAGGTAGTCCAGAAGAAACGTGCGCTTTGGAGACAAATGTTTTAATGTTCAGAATTTCAGCAGCACCACTAATTAGCTGTAGGAATTGGGCACACTATTTAATCTTTCTGAATCTGTTTGCATTTTGACATCTGTACAAGGGGGCAATAATTCCTTTCTCATAAACTTGCTATGGTGATTAAATGAGATTATGGATTATGAAAAGCTATCTAGAAATGTCGGCGGTTGTTAGACAACAGTGATTACTATACAGTGAAAAAAACCATTCTTTAACAAAATGCCAGATGTTATTCTTGGTTGTGTTTCAAAGAGCACTAAATATGGTTGCATCCTCCAGGATGGTTGGTTTGTAAGCCAGGTGTGAAGAGGAGGCTCTTTCCTAGAGAGTTTCAACAGTGATATCAGCCAACTCACATAATTCAAGACCATCTCAAGATACAATGTGGACCTGGTATCCATCTGTTGTTTGAGTAAATAATAATTTAATTTCTATTTTCAGTTAAACAAAACATACAAGAGCATCTACCACTGCTTATTCATTGACAGTTTGTCTGCTCCCTGTATAATTATTGCATTTCAGATTATTGTATTTATATCTACATTTGGAGTATCCCAAAATGAATTTCTTTAACCTTGGCTAAATATTGAAGCAATCAGTGGAAAATGCAGATCCACTTTTACCTAGAAAGTCAATTAACCTTGAACAATGTCTGGCTGACTTCCCCTTTTCTAAAAATATTCTTCACTCACTAAATAAAATCCAAGCCCTTCAAATATGTATGCAGAGGCCTTCACAAGTTAGTCTCTGCTTTTTCTGCCCTGTCTTCCTTCCATGCTTTCTATTTTCTAGTCACAAAAACCTCGAGTGGCTTCTTAGAGTCTGCCACTGTTGCATCTTTGTCGTCACACCACCTGCCTCAGGTCATTCCTTCATTTTCAGACTTGGATGAACATCACTCCCTAGCATATAATCTGCATTCCTGAGCAGCTGTCAAGGGGCCAGCGATTCACCACTGGGAGAACTTTGATTGATGGGAAAGTTGACATTTTCTTTCTTCCTCTTGCTTGTGGACTACTCCCATGTGTGGCACTTCCAGAGTTGTACTGAGCAAACATGCTTGCTGAGTGGCATGCTCTGCCTTTCTGCTTGTGAGGCTACAGCTATTATAACGCACTGCATCACCCTGTGTCACACCTTCCATCCCCATGCTGCCCCACTCCGTTTTCTGTTACTTTTGTGGTCCTGGGTATGTACCTTGCAAATTAAGTGTTGGTACCTTAATTCTCACTTTCTAGGGGTCCTAGGCTAAAACGCCATTACTCCTCAACTCACCAACCTTTTGCATTTTTTGTGTGTGCAGACATTCTACTTGGAATGTGCCTCCACTCTCCATTATTACTAAAGATCCAGTTCAATTACTGATGTTTCTGTGCTCTCATGGCACCTGGCACCTCTACTGTTACTAAAGCAACTGACATGCTATTTTGTATATATGTAATGGTAGGCAAATCTCCCCAACAGACTGTAATCTCCTTGAAGACAGGAAGATTGTCAGCACTTAGAATGGTGCTTGTCACTGATACAGTGCTCTCTAAAGTGGTTTAAGGAATGAATGGGACCAAACAGATTTATGTGCTTTCTTTGGCTTATCTGGAGCATAAAGGTCTAATGCTAAGGTATTTTATCATTATTTTTCACTGGAAACGTGTTACATTATTATCTTTATGAATAAAATAAAGGGAGCTTCTTTGACCTGGAACCAAGAGGAAAAGTCATTTGAATGATTGTAATATGAGAACCTCTGATATGATCACTTCTCCTTCTTGCTGATATATGTATGATACATGCTTCTATAACACATATTTTAATCTGCTTTTTTCTGACAAATCGGCAAATGATTGGTACATCTCTAGACGGTGTTACTCTAAAATTATTTGTGATATGTATAGTTTTCTAGGATGGCTTACTAATTGGGATTCCACAACTAACTTGGGGACAACACATAGTCAAATGGGCTTATGTGATGGGTCTGAAGGATAGAAATTTAGGAATGCCTCAAAGGGGATTGAGGCAGTATTTTGTGTGCAAGAGACTTATGGGAGAGAAGGTCAGTGAGTTGATGGGGAGAAAACACCGAGATGGGCTGGCCTAAGGTAAGTTTTAGGGATTCCTTAGTGAGTTCTGTTGCCGCTCCCAAAGCCCATAGGCAAGGCTGCCATCCTCTGACTGTGGAGTCAAGTTGCTTTGATAAATAGGCTACTGGATGATGTACTGGGCCTAGGGGCTGGGTTAAGACTCCAACCGCAATTCCCTGTTTTTCGTCAGTAAACAAATGGAAGGGGTGATTGAAATCTGGTAATTGGAGTGGAGGTGCCGTGGACAAGGCAGTTTGTAGGGCTTCAGGTACCCTAGATAAGTATTATGAATTTGGAATTATAACAGCTCTAGGATTAGATATTTAGCCTACCATCTTGAATTTCTCCAATATAGTGTCCCCAACTGATACCTCCTCTTTCTTTACCTTTCCTTGGGTTGATATGTAGGATCTATATAATCTGTGTATTTTCCTGTTCACCCACAGATGGATCAATCTGCTCTAGTAAATGTCCTTTGAACAGACACTAAAGAAAACAAAATGCCAAGAGAGAATAGAAAAATATGGGAGCAAATCTCCTAGGGCAATAGATGAAGAGTGCATTCTCTCTCTTCAATATATTACCTCCATTGTCTCTTCTTCAGTGCCTCTTTCTGCAGCCTTCTGCCTGACCCTTATGTTGTCTTGGGAGGATTTAGTTGCAAAATCCATGTGTATGCTAGTCCAGAGACACATTTCTTAACGTCCATAGTGTAAGGTACAGCAGGTGTCAAAAAAACATATTTCTCCAGCCAAATATTGTTGACTGTTTATACTTTTATTCATGACCCTATGACCCCATCCAATGGGGGCATAAATGCAGAAAGAAGTGGATTCTGGTAGTACTTGGGCCATAGTTAGAAAATGAGCTCATGACTCAGAACTGAGAGACAGATACTAACATGTATAGGAAGCCTAAGCACTATTGTAAGGTGTTTTATTCATATAATTTTTCAATAACAATACTGTGAACTAGTCATTATATCTTCATTTTACATAGGAATAAACTGAGAACTCAGATGGTTTAAATAACTTGTCCAGGACTACACAATCAGGTAGAGGCTGAACAATATGGGTATCAACAATACCATGAATATTACCCCTTTCTGATGTGGCATGGTGAGGATTCTCCAGGAAGAAGATACTTTGAGTGACTTCTCACCTTTGTTACCATTTGTTTCCATGCTTGGTGAATACTCATTTTACATCATACTATTCCAGGCACCACTTCCTGTCAAGGCAGCCATTTCTCAAGTAACTCTTCTGGGTGGCTAAGACTATTTATAATGGTGGTTGAGACTGGCAGTTCAATAGTTAAGGCCTGGTGGCATAAAGCATCCCATGGAATGGAACAACTGAGTGAGAATTTCAGCATATTGGACTTTGGCAGACACAGAGTGAAGCAAACGAGCCTCCTGACATAAGCAGGTATCCCATTCAATTTGACATCAATTGAAAAGCTTAAAGAATGTTGTAAACCTTCCCCTTTTCCTGCCATGATAATCTCACATCATTTCTGAGAAGAACAGAAAGTTTATTTTGTGCACTTCTAACATTTAAGAACTTCAGTATAAGTTCCTATAATTTGAATAGTTCAACAGAATGTTCAGATAAAAGTTTGTGAAAGTTTTTTTCCTTCCTGTTGTCTCTTCCAGTTATAATGGTTGAGAAGCCGCTTTAAGTGAAAGACCTCTCTTTTCTCTTTTCAAGATAAAGTCTCAAGCCCCAAGAATTTGCCAAAATAAACTATTTTCTGGGTTCTCGAGAGGCCGGCACATCTGCCGGGGACTCTTGGCCAGCAAGAGGGTCCCAACCTGAATAGGGGAGTGCACAGGAAAAAGAGAAGACAGACAAGCGGGGTCTGGAGGACTGAGTAAGCAATGCTTAAACAGCAAGGCTTAAGCAACAACTTTATTGTGCACACAGTTAGTATATATATGTTTGTCCTACGTCATTAACAGGAACGGATACCATTACCTCATACATGAAAGCAGCACACAAGAACAATAGTAAAATCAGCTACATAACTGGGTACAATCAAGTCACGCAGGTGGTGGGGAAACTTAAAAGTTACTGACCTATGCAAGGCATCAGAGAGGCAGAAACCCATTATATTTGTGCAGTCACAAGAAAAAGCACAGGACCCAATAGTGGGTAGACAAAGTCATAAATCAGAAACTGGACACATTGTCCTGTCAGACCACATGCAGGCCACATCACAGTCTCACAAAG